>MU150412.1:0-28952 GCA_015584075.1 Collybia nuda | reverse complement strand
AATAAAGTAATCAAGAGTCTCCCAAGAGCTCCAAGAGCACTTATGGAAGCTCCAGATGCTTTGGTAAGTCTTGGGGGATTTAGGCCCTCCTGTGATTCTTTGAGAAACCCTGAAGAACTCTGGGAGACCTTGGTAAAAATGTGATTTCCTGGTGCTATCTTGGAGCACCCCAGAGTATCCCAGAGTATTTCAGAGTACTTTGTATTGCCCCCAGATTACTCCCAGATTACTCCCAGAGTGCCTCAGAGTGCCCCAGAGTGCTCCAACACTCCCAGGATACTTTGATTGCCCCAAGAAACCTCATAGCACCCCCAGGAGCCCTGGGAGTAAAGGGCTTTTTCCTGATGTTACAAATCCAATCTATCCAGAAGTGCTTGTGCTTGATCCAATCCAATTGACAGCTGTCCCAAGATCAAATACAATGCTCCTCCATAATTATCTGGCTGAGGCACAGTTATTTCCACTTGATAACTCTCCAATTGGCTGATTATATTAATTAGCAGAACAATGAAATTCATGTAATATATATGGTATGTTTACTTTCTGAATGACATGGAGTATCATTATATTGGTAATATGTATTGGAACTTAGTAGTAGTGGGCCAGGTAGATCACAAAGGAGGGATAGATAAAAGTAAATGGTAAGGAGGGATAATAAATGGAGAGAGAAAGTCTAATATAATTAACTAACTGGTTTAGCCATCAGCTATTAACATGGATGGGCTGACAAATCACACCAGGAAGTACAAGTTTTTAGGTGGGCTGAAAACCTCAGAAAAATCCTAAAATTCAGTCAGAGTTTCAGTCAGACAGAAATCAAAATTTAAATTTGTATTTTTGGTAGAATAGAAATGGTTCTAGATAACTTGAGATTAATTATTGTTATCAAACTGACTGAAAACAATAAGTAAATGCTAGATTTCAGGAATGCTGAAATGTGTGACAATTTTGGGGACAATCACAGTGTCCCTGAAAACAATTATATAATTGATGTTTTCAGAGTACCTGAATTCCCAGCATTTAAGTGTGCCTGAAACTTTGATGCTGGCAGGTGACATCAAAGTTTCAGGCACACTTAAATGCTGGGAATTCAGGTACTCTGAAAACATCAATTATATAATTGTTTTCAGGGACACTGTGATTGTCCCCAAAATTGTCACACATTTCAGCATTCCTGAAATCTAGCATTTACACTGGGGGAAATGGCATGTTTGTTCGCCGAATATACTTTGAATATACTTTATAACATACCTGTCGGACCCTCAATGTAAAATAAATGAGATTACTTTGAATATATTTTAAATTTATTATTCAATAAATGTGATGTATAATCCCTGAATATACATATAGTATGATCAAAGGTATATCCGGAGAATATACATTTGATCATATTACCCGTATCACGTTCAGGATATTCGGGGAATATACTTTGATTGTACGCTGGTTCGGTTCACATCCAGCTATGCTATGCCAAGACGAACCGCTCACAAACCATTCAAAACGTCTCGACGAACGTCGTTCATTGATTTAAGCTGGTCCCAGTCATAGATATTCGTATATGTTAAATTTTCATATGTTTTTATACAAGTTTACATTATTGAATATATCTACATGCCCAACAATGTGAGCTCTTCCAAGAATCCCAAGAAACACTTCAAAAATAAGACATATGAACATGTATGATTGGAATTATTATAAGTGAACGAGCATTGTTTGATGCGTCAATACTCATGAACCGTTCACCTTGGCGTTGTGTGGGGTTTCTCTTGGCGAACCGAACCGAATGCGAACCGAACCAACGTATATGCGATGTATATTCCGTGGATATCCTGTACGTGATACAAGTCATATGATCGAAGGTATATTCCCCAGAGATACCCTTGAACATACCTTGCGTATATGCGACGCTTATACTTTGACTTTACTTAGGAATAAATTTTATGTATATTCAAAGTATATTCTATCTTATTACATTGGGGGTCCTCAAGATATGTTCTACAGTATATTCATTGTATATTTGGTGATAATACAAGCCGTTTACCCCAGTGTTACTTATTGTTTTCAGTCAGTTTGATAACAATAATTAATCTCAAGTTATCTAGAACCATTTCTGTTCTACCAAAAATACAAATTTAAATTTTGATTTCTGTCTGACTTGAAACTCTGACTGAATTTTAGGATTTTTCTGAGGTTTTCAGCCCACCTGAAAACTTGTACTTCATGGTGTGAATGGGCTCATTTAGCTGGCTCCATATCTTATAGGGAGAGCACTTAGCCCTGTCACCTTTGGCCAAACTATGGGCAGCACAGGCCCAGGCCATATGGTTCAGCTCCTGTATGGTAGATCCATGGACCCTGGAAGAAAGACACCCTCGGATGTCCCATGTTATATGAGTGAATATTCCTGATACTTGTGAGTGCTCACTCCTAAATATACCTCACAGTGAGGTGAGGTGAGGTGAGGGTTTGTCAGTGGGCCAGTAACAATTGAGAAATTAACTTGAATATTTCATGAACATGCATTACTAGCATAGTCCCACAGTAATCGGGCCAGGGTTGGATATGGTATTAATTTAAATATCAAATTTAACAATCTGTTCACCTCCACCCCTTTCAATCTTGATGAGCCTTTTCGCCACACACCCATACACAACCCTTGTTATTCCTTGCGTGGGTATGGGGCCACGCATAGCCTTCGACGCTAGAAGATCCTTGACTTGGTTTAGTGGCATCGAGTAACGAGGTGCTGAAGTCAGCAAAGTGAGGAGAAGATATGCCGTCAAAATTTGTTGGGATGTCGGAGGCCTATCAGTTGAAGCTGATGAAACGCTTGACGCCGTGGGAGATTCAGGAATAAAAGGCGATTCTGACAGTAATTGGAGGTGAGTACTAGAGAATTGATTAGAGCATATAGCAGGCATGTGGAAAATAGTGATTCACATCATTTCCTTTGCCTTAAGGGACGTCATTGTTTCTACATTATGTCCACCGACCTCAGATGGATGCCCTGGCAGGATAAGATCGCCGGCGGTAATCCAAATTTTTTCCTAGACAGAAAACATTAGAACATAGATGATAACTGGTTGAAAAAATTGTTACCACAATGCGTTCAACCTCATTATTTATCCTTACCTTCGAGTGCTTAAATCTTGGGGTTTTAGGTAAGACTTTAGCAGTTATTGAGAGCTCGGGTTCGTGAACTGACGATGGGGGGGGTAGTAGAGACGCAGGCTTTGAAGGATCAGCATCGAAAGAAACCGAGTAGTTTCCTTGAACTTCATCCTCTAATTTTGAATTGTCGTCGTCGCCTGTTGCTGGAACATTATTGATCAATAGGTAATCATCAGGGCCGGAAGGTGGCGTCGTATTTCTTTGAAAGCTATAGTTAGAGGACACATGGCCAGGGTCTTTATTTGGGGTTGCAGATGCTGGAAGTATGAAGGAAGTCGTGGTAATATCATTTAGATCTAAATTTCCATCCATGAGGTTGTCCGAGAAGCGAAGGGCTCGTGCAGGGGCATCAGGTGTGCTCCAAAAATTGTCTTCATGGGGTGATGGAGGGGAAGTAATTATATTGGACTTTTCTCGGATAACAGCAAATTTTCGAGGTTTTTGTTGGCTAGTTGCAATGATTTTCTGTGATAATGTTAATGCGCTTTTGCTGGGTCAAAAGATATTCGTACACGTCTTTTCAGCTCTTTTAGACGCAGGTGAAGTTCTTGAACACGCTTTTCTTCTTCCTCTGGTTGAGGTGCTAAATATTTCATGGCTTGAGTTGACATTTCCCGTTCGAACAACGTGAAAAGTACTGAACGTGATAAACCAACTTGTTCAAGAATACTGCTCAAAGATTGTATGCTTCTACGAACAGCGGCGAGCCTTTCCAACACGGTCATAATTTGAGAATATGCGCGGGGCATAGATCGGATTGGTTCACTGGAGCGTTCTTGTTAACACAGAGATTATAGTATTAAACTCTTTGACTAACTATCGGTTAATATACTTCAAAGCGGCTTGTGCATAAATCTCCGGCCCAATTTCCTTCGATTCTACAGTACCATCCCGGCGAAGAGGAGCCTTGCGTAATGGGGTCGAGCCAGGAAATTCTGCGCGCGATATCTCGACAGGTTGAATGTCATGGGCATCGTCGTCCCTGGGATGGCTTCGAGGAGGAATGAGAAGCGTGAATAGTCCAAGTTCCGACGGGTCGATATCACGAATAAGGTCCCCAAGGTCTGAGTTGAGGATGGCGAAGGTGAACGGGCCAGGAACGCCAAAACTGGAAACTCTGATATTTTTTGCAGAGGATGCAGTCTGCACAGCGATGCTTCGAATGGCCTTTGTGTTGCGGGAGAGTCGATCTACCTGGTCAGAAAGAGAAGTCATGACTGTTAAGCGTGAAGACTATTGATATATAAGTCTGTCTTTCTAAAGCATTTAAAATGGAACCTCAAGTTGAAACATCTACATACGACATCACAGAATGTTTTTAGGCGTGACTGTAAAGGTCACTTTCTGAACTTAGTTACAATACAATACCGCCCCGGAAACCCCCTGGCTATACTACTTCATAACCCGAAGTCTTATCCACCGAGGTTGATTGGGGTTTATCAAGGGGAAGATTTCTTAGCTTTCTACCACATAAGCCTGGTGCATGCCTATCACAACCTTTTACGTATCATCATATTTGGTTGCTTTCCCCACACTCCTTTCCTCGCTTGCCTCTCATCCCACTTATTAAAATGTGGGAACCACTACCCTTCATTGTCTATGGATATGCTACGCATCCATTGACTCCATCCCGTCGTGATACGAGATTCTCCAATCGTAATCGTTTATCGACAGTCACAGAAGCTTCCACCGAGGATCACTTTATTCTTCGCGACGTTGTTTCTCTCGAAGTTGGTGATGAGGTGTACGCGTTTGAGAAGTACACGCCAAGGAATAAGGAGCCAGTGGAAGGCCCGTGGTACAGGGGGTACGTCGGAGCAATTATGTATTAGCATTCTAAATCTTATCCAGCTCCAGTTATGTGGTCTGTACCACTCGCAGGCCGCCTGTAACCTGGGCACTCTATGATCCATCCTCTTCTACCCCTATCAAGGCGCCCACAAAGACAGAGGAACCTCAACAAGTTTTCATTGGAATATTTCCAGCATCTCATATATTCGTCCGTGACAAGCTCTCAGATGCAGAAGGTCGTCTGCAAGATCTTGCTACTTCATTAAGCGGTACCCCGCACAGTGGTCTTAATGGCCACGGGAGTATTCACGGGCACGGCAGTTTGAATTCAGATGTGTTATCATGGAGTAAAAATGGATCAAGTATTGGTATGGACACATTGAGAGAAGAGGAGGAAGACATGGACAACTATGCTACTCGGAAATCTTTTCGTCTCGGTCCTCCCCCCGACCAAGCCAACTCGTCTCGAGCGGGTTTACCAGTTTATCCTACAAGTCTACGTTCATCTTCACCGGCTGACTCTCAGGTGATGATGAAACCCCTGCCCCCACGACCCTCCTTGAAATCTGGTGACGATACTGCATCAGGAGCTGTTCAACCCATTATTGACGAAATTGCCTCTGCACTGCGTGAATGGCACACCCTTATGTTCCAATACCTCGCAAGACGTGATTACAAGCTCTTTCATGTCGTCAGAGAACACATAGAGGCCCTGCATTTGGGTCGCCGGCAACTACTCGCACAAACTTTAAGCGCTGAAGAGACGATCAATATGCGACGTGAATGTGTCACGAGGCTAGTGAGCGGAAATCTTGTTCAAGGATTAGATGTCATAGTTCGGCATCCAACATGGGGAGGACTCGTTAGTGTTGATGTTGAAGGCGATATTGATCCTAGAAGCTGGGTCAGCGCGGTTCGTATGTATGCCATGCAGACGTCTTTGGCGTACCTCAACATTTCCCTTGATGAAGTAAGACCATATGCCCTTGGATCCAGTACAGATTATGTTCCAGGGGGTCCACTACCCACTCCGGCCCACTCTGCTTTTCCTGAGGCCATATATTCTCAACATAACAGATCGCGTTCTCAAGGTTGCCTAGGGGTTTTACAGCCTACCAAGCCCACTGCAGCCAAATTCTACCATGTTTTCCTCGACCTTCGTGCTTTTGTTGCCTCCCCTTGCTCACCGGGTGAAACTGCGGAATTATTTTTTTCCCTATATAAGAAACAAGGAACACAATTCGTGACCGAGGAGTTCTGCGCTATATTAAACCACAATGGTGTTCTTGCCCGCAATCCGCCTAGTCGAATCCGCACCCTTTTCGTTGATTTGGCTGCTTCGGATGTCATGGACCCCATATACCTCGTCTGTCGGATCGTTCGTAACGGTGCCCTTAAAATTGGGGGTAGCATTAGCTCCGGAGTTCCGTCTGATGGTACGAGGAGAGGTTCAGAGGCTTCTTCTCGTAACGATCACGGAACTTCTAGTAATTGGGGAGATCTAGGTGGTGGCGCCACGGCTTCAAGCCTTGCAGGTGCTCGACCACACGCTCCAAACGACTCACCAGCACAATTTCGGAGACCATTTGGTTGCGCCGTCCTGGAGCTCACCCAACTTAGTAAACTGACAGCAGAACAATCCGACACATCTTCGATACGTGAACATACGATGCCCATCTTCATTCCAACCCAGGAAGTTTCCTTCTCCATGATCCATCAGAATATCATCAACAACAACATGAAAGAGTTTGAAAAGTCGCCTCGGTACGCTTGTCATTCTCATTTCTGCCTCATATTTAAATCATCCATTGAATTTAGTGCAGAAATGTTGGCGGTATCTGTCAAAGTTTTCCGCGGGGACGCGGAAACAATCGTCCGCGAAAACGTCTCTCTTTTACAGGACACTCCACGAACCTTACGTTTGGGCTTTCCTGATGTGGTTTTTCCTGGAGACTCTCGGAACGAACTATACATTAAGCTTTGGTGTGGTGACTTCACCTCATCACATACCACGAGTGGGCGCCTTAGTATGGCAAATTTTGCGAGAGGTCAGATGGGACCAACAGCAAACAATGTCCAGGTAACGGTCGAAGTCAGGGACCAACAAGGAGAAGTTATCGAAAATGTCATCTCACAGGGCAGTGGAGAACCTCTTATGACACAGTTTCACTCTATGGTATTCCAAAGATGCAACGAACCAACTTTTGGGGAGCTTATCAAGGTCCAACTGCCCGCTCAAGGGAGGCCCCAATGGCATCTTTTTTTCACCTTTAGAAACCGAATAGGTCGAGAACGCTTTGGAACCCGAGGAAGTCCTGAAGTCACGGACCGACCTTTCGCATTCGCATTTCAACCCCTATTTCCTGACAAGCACGCTTTCGTGGAAGATGGTAGTCATATGCTGCTTATGTATCGTGCAGACAAACTCGCCCAGATCGTTCCTGATACGTATTTAGCTGCCCCTTCGTGGTTGAGTAGTGGACAAAAACCTGACCAGATTGAAGTTTCTACCGACATGCAACGGTTGGCACCCCCCTTGAAGGATACCCTCACTATCCGCTCCTCCCTTTGTTCTACGCGGTTTACTCAGAATCCTGTTTTACTCAGCCTATTAAGCTGGGAAAAGGTTACTGACAAAGAATTTCTCCCCACGATTTTAACAAAATTTACGTTTGTGGGCGAAGGGGAAATTGTCAAGTTCCTTCGTGACATTTTCGATTCCCTTTTTGCAATCCTCGTGTCACAGAACAACCAATCTGGTGATTTAGACAACTTGGTCTTCAACGCACTTGTAACAGTCCTTGGCATCGTACAAGATCGACGCTTCAGCAATTTTCAACCTGTTCTAGATGTTTACATCGAGAAACACTTCACTTGTGCGCCAGCGTCATCTCATATGATCCACTCTATGAATCGACTCCTCGCCAATCCCACATCAAACGAGACTGCCTCTTCTCTGCGTGCCGCTTTGAAGGTCTGGCATTATATTTTCAAGTTCATTGCTAGATCTCGTGAATTGCAGAAGATTAAGGAAATTGGAATGGGCGGAGGTGCTACGGCGGAACATTTCGAGACCACCTTTAAGCGGGAGCTACGATCTCACCTCACAGAAGTCACTCGCATGATGTCTACTTCGTCGCCTCCATCAATCATTGGGACACAAACTATTGCACTTCAACACTTCACCTCCATTCTTCCTGAATTGGCGAAGATTTTCCCTACTGTAGAACTCGTATCCATTGCAACAACATTTGCAAACGCAATCACAGTCGGAAAAGGTAAAATTGTTATCTGGAAGCTTATAATGTACCTTCAGATTGTCAAAGGCTTTTTATTTGACAATCCACAATCTCGGCCTCTCTTGGTGGAAGCGGTTGTTACCTGGATCAAACCCCACTTTGGCCATTATGACGAAGACACTCATACACAATCCAATGACGGAGAGGCCGCCCGAGACACAGCTCGGGTTAGTTGGTTAGAAAGTGTGCGACTTTGCGTCACAATCACCGCTGTGATGTTGGACAAGCTTCAGCAAAATTTAGTATCTCCAGCAATCCTTGCCGATCGTCAAGCATTTCGAGCTGAACAAGATAATGTCGAAAACTTACTTCCTTTGCTCCCAAGGTACGGAAGACGTTACCCAATCCTTAAAAAGGTGCTAACTCGATACAGACTATTGGATTCGTACCGGGAGTTCCAGAGCCCTGCCTCCAGGAAAGCGATGGAGCGATCCCCAACAACACTGAAAACAACTGTACCGACTACTTTTCCAGAGTCCTATCCCTTTTCTTTACTGGCCCACTTACCTGATGCGCCCAGGGGCCCAAATAATATACCCATGCCGAGAGAAGGTGATGATCTATTTAACCCAGGCCTTGGAGAAACTGCTATCGTGTTCTTGGTCCTAATCCTGTCCTCACCAACGAAGCATATCCTAGATTCCCTAGAATTAAGTCTAGACATCGAAGGTCGTGATCGGTTCGTTAGCTTCCTATCTCAATTTTTCACTGTTGCGACCTCGATCTTGGAAAACGATGCCTTCCCAAAATCATGGCTGAATGTTAACATCTTGGCGCATAAAGTGTTGATCAAAATGATGGATCCTATTGCCACCATTTTGGAGAAAGAATTCATCCCAGCCCAAGAATCTGAATCACAATTTGATGTACCATTATGGAGGGAGGGACTATACATGTTATTAAAACTTTTATCTTCTGATCAACTGGTTATCGAAGAATTCAGCCCACAGGCAAGCCATCTTCTAGAAACAATCCTCCCTAAATCTTAGCTGAAATCGTGAATTAGAAACGTCGAGCTGTTTGGCGTTTAGCTGGTGATATTCGGGGTGAAGGCGCTTCTATACTATTGACACTTTGGCAAGCCTTAGGTTGGGCAGAACACATCTCAAGCAACGGAGACTCGCCTATTCGATATGGGGTAAGTTGAACATATTTATGTTAGAATCGACTTTGGAAGCAAAAACTGAATGATTTTCAGGGATATCAGGCATACCTTCACTCCCTTGTTGGGCATGTAGTAAATCTGTGTCTTAGCCACCACGATCAGCTTCGGAATAATGCTGTCCAGATCCTCTACAGCATGATTGTCTCTGAGTACCATCAATCGGAGCACTTTGACGAGATCGAAAACGAACTTGTTACTCGATTAGACTCGCTGTTCATGTCGGATAGTAAAGGAGATGACATCTCAAGGGCATTCTTCATCGGTCATCTGCGTCACCTTTTTGACTCATCTGATGTTGACGAACAACTCCGCGAGCGCGTTTCTAGCTTTTTGGATTCCGTGGACCTTTTCCTTGAACTTCTGCTCAGCGTAAGAGCTTTACCGGAGGGAGAAGAGTTCGCGGATGATCGCGTCATAGCCACGGTATGTCTCAAATATTTAAATACCTACCTACTTTACTAAATTAAAATTTCATAGCTAAGGCTCATGAATTTTATCAGACGCATTGGCCGTGATGAGATTTATATCAAATATGTTCACCAACTTGTTAACGTAAGTGTACCTCTCGAATTGAGGTTCTAGTCATAACACTCCGAAAGATGCATCTCCAATCCCAAAATTACGTCGAAGCTGCGCTCACTCTGAAATTGCACTCTGACCTCCACGAGTGGGATCTGAATGCTTTCGTAGGACCTATGGAAGACCTTGGCTTACCCCAACAATCCCACTTCCACAGGAAAGAAACTCTCTGTCTCTTAATTCTTGATTACCTTGGTAAGATTGAGAGTCACGTATATATTAATAGCTGACGCTTTCGATCTTCATAAGGGAAGGGTAAAGCTTGGGAGCGAGCCATCGACATTTGCAAAGAACTTGCGTATCAACATGCGGAAGTCACTTTCAATTAGTAAATCATCCACTTATAAATCTCTTCTTGTCACTGAAAACATTATAGCGGTCGACTGTCTGAAATCCTCCGACACCAGGCAATGCTCTTGGAACACATTGTGACTGATCAAAGATACTATCCTGACTATTATCGGGTAACTTTCTATGGGAATTTCCCGGTTGCTATTCGAGACAAACGCTTCATCGTAAGTGGTAACCCAGGGATGGTAACCATTTTTCTTAAAGTTCAAGTAGTACCGTGGCTATGAGTGGGAAAAATTTGGTGCATTCTGCGAGCGCATGCTCAACAAACACACTGGGGCACAGCTCCTAAGGACTCTCGGGGATCCCCCTGTTGACATCCGTTATGGTAGCGAGCAGTACATTCAATGCACTGCTGTTACTCCTGAACCAGATCGTAATCGCCCCATTTTCGTTAACCCCGATGTTCCGATATCTGTTCGTACATATTATGAACACAGGTATGCCACGGCCAAGAGAAAATAAACACCCTCTAATGTGTCTCCCCCTTTCAGTGCCATCAATTTGTTCAGTTCTTCTCGACAAGTCAAGAAAACTACCCGGGATGGAACTGAAGAAATATGGCTGGAAAAAACATACTTTACAACGGAAGAGGCATTCCCCACTGTTCTCCGCCGATCTGAGGTCATTGATCTCGAGGTGGTAGAAATGTCACCTCTAGAGGCTGCCCTGAGCGAAGTTGAGCAGAAGACGAAGGAGTTGGCTGCCCTAAACATGAAGTACCAAGCATTAGCGAAGACTTCTCAGCTGGTCTCAACTAATGCCCTTGCTATGTCACTCAACGGTGCTGTGGACGCGCCAATAAACACAGGAATTGCCTCTTACCGGCAAACATTCTTCAGTCCGGATTATGTTGCGCGCAATCCGGAACGAGCTGAGCTGGTTGATAAGCTACGATCAGCAATCGATGACCAAGTATATTTGACACCTATATCTTGTCGTCTCATCACTAATCTTATACATTCAGGTCCGCGTAATCGATAGTTGCTTGAAACTACATGGCCACTTGTGCCCCCCTGAGTTCATACCATTTCACGAAACCTTGGAAAAATTTTTCAAGAAGAATTTCCGTGAAGAAATCCGCCGCCTCGCCGTCGACGGACTTTCTGAATCGATAACTGTTTCCCCTTCTCTTAAATCCCGTAACCTCCCTACCTCACATTCTCAATACCAGTCTTCCGTATACGAGCAATCCCTCAAGCGAAGTATGTCGACATCATCGACGGCCCGAGCCGCTTTCGTTATCCCACCATTGCAACTGGGCCATTCCGTGATGACACCGTCCTATACCCAGGCTTCTGGCCCATCTTCTAATACCCCACCTGGTAAACAGACTCCCCTCCAACGACATCTTGCCCACCTGGCACGCCACGGAATCCATGGGGTTTCGTCCGCTCCCGGCGAAAACGGTGGCAGCGACTCTTTCTCTGCGGAATCTCCCCATAATTCTTTCGTGAACGTCGCGAATGCTATTCACACTTCCCCCGGTGCGCAGGCATCGGGTGCCTCCGTTGTCACCTCACAGATAGGGAGTCTCGGGTCTTTGGGTTCCCTCAAGGGCCGTTTCTCAAGATTCGGTAGCCTCAATTTCGGACGACGGGGTAACTCAACGTCATAATCTCACGCGATGGTAATTTGTTCGATGTGATTCATGGGACCGTTCACACAACTTCTGTCTACTCATCTGTATAGCGTCTCTATTCATATATTTTAATCTTTCTGAAAATACCCACTGTAGCACAGTTATTTGTATGGTTCGAATTTAACTTTCTGTGTAAAAACGACGTTACCTAATACTCACAATGGTCATAATTTCTCACCTGCACCGTACGTGCTTCCAGCACGGAGATAGATAGACTTAGGCACGACTATAAAAGGGGTGTGCACATAACGGGAAATAATAATAGTTGATTTTACACACAAGTACAATACTTTCCTACTTACTGATGTACATAAAAGGCATTGTACATGTAACATGGTGTCCTGAGAATATGATACAAAGTCAATAGACCCAACGGAGAGCGAGAAAACTGGGTGAAACAACGGGCGGGCATGGCAGCGCAATGTGGAAGGGGATGTGAGGTGGGGGGACGAACGGCGACGATGGAAAAAAAAAGTAATAATAATAGGCCTCAAGGGAATAGGCACAAATAGGACAGAGAATGGAAGCACCTAGGTGCACACAACGAAGGATCAAAGATAAGGATTATCCACTAATCCTATCTCGCTTTGCATACCCGAGAATGTAAGTCCGTCGTACGCGTAATCCAAGCTAGGGTAGCTTCCCATAGCACCAGCGGTGCTAGGCATGGCATCATACGAAAAGTGGTCAAGCGGACCCATGTCGCCCGGCTTGTATTCGGAGCCCCAACTACCTGTACTGGACCCGCTTGCTTGCGGGTTGTGGTTGTGAAGGTCTGTGGTGTAGAGTTGATATGTTGTACCAGTAGGGTCTATGGGAGAGCAATACGATTCGGAGCCATCGGAATGTGGGAGGAAGCGCAGATTATCCGGTATAGACTCGAACTTTGTGGTGGAAGAGAGGTCAGAGGTGAGGGGGTCTTCCATTTTCACTGGATACGTTAGCCGGTACTCCATATCGTCTGAGGTGCTCGAAGGCGTGGGCTCTCCAGAGGACTCCGACATTGGGGATGTATCGATTGTCTATTGTATGTACACTTCAGTTGTGAACATGCAGTGACTCAACGCTAATGAACCTACATATTTCGAAAGTATCTTATCCAGTGCCTGATCAAGGAGCGACCACTCAAACACCTTCAAATCTTTCTCTATATTCCTCGGTTTGGGATCAGGGAACTCCATAATACGCTGGAAAAAGTCCTCAAATCCAGATTTATGCTTTGATACCGTGGTAGGCCGGAGTCCCTCCAAATTCCTCCGGATGCGATTCTTCTCTTCTACGGGAAAATCGCTACTCGTAAGACGTTCAAGAAGAAATATGATATCCACCGAGGTGACAAAACATGAATCAGATTCTTCCCTATAGATGCAAGAGATGACACTGTCCGTGTCACGGAATTCTTCCACCTTTATGGGTTCACATGAAACAATGAGACGACGGCCGTCCTGAACCTTGCTGAAGCGAACGAGGCGGCGTCCGGCCGAGATCTCTGCAGGGTTCCAGCCAACGCATATACTCGTTAGGCTGGTGACAAGGTCAAGTATAGGCGTCTGCGCATGGATGTCGGAGCATGGCTTTCCCTGTTTCGGACGTGCAAGTGCGTCTGCCTTCGTACGCCGATGGAGGTGAATCTCGGGTTTCGATACGGTGTGAGAGAGGCGGGAGTGGTCCGGTGAGGTAGGGGACGGAGTGGGGAGGTGCGAGGTACCGCGCCGGCGGAAGGACACGTCTCTAATACCACTTGTGTTAATGGAAAGCTTGGGTCTCTTGGTCTCATTGCGCGGATGTAACTGTTCCCTATCAATAGAGGATGAACCTAGAAACATAAGTGTTTGGTAAAGGGATGAGTATGTGTGGAAGAAATACAAATGAACTGACCGGGGGCCCAATAGGAGAACTCTCCAAAGGTGGCAGAATCGAGGATCGCGTTCTCCTCGTTGAGGGCTTGGACAGAGATAAGGACCTTGTGGGAAGGGGACTGATGCTTGTCAAGGGGAGGAGCAACGGCGTCAAGTTGCCAGCGGCCGTAGACCTGGTCCTTCAATTCACGAACGGTTGTAGCTACGGCCTTATGACCGACAACCAGGCGGACGTATATGGTCTCAGCATAGTCTGGATGAAAATGTATGCGCACAGAGATGGGCGCGCCGCCCTCTCCCTCAGTTGGAGTATAGCCAAGGACATGAATGATACCTGCGGGAGAGACAACGATATTAGAGGAGCTCGGGCAGAGGGGAACAGGCTCGTTAACGCCGGGGGGAACGGTGTGGTCGAACTTTGTGGCGGACATGAGGGTGGAAGCAGAAAGTGCAGAGGGGCGGTTGGTTTATAACCAATTATTATAATATAAATTCAGTTGCAATCCCGACAGGGGCTAATCCACAAATAGACCTTCTCCAAAGAAGAACGTGAGCCTCGTGTTGGCGGGCTCTTTTCCTAATTGGGTTGCCGGCGCCCCGCCGGGGTCCTATCAATATTTCTATAATTCAGCACTCCGGGTCTCAATTGCTTGCTTGCTTTGTGACGCTCCACCTATTATCGATTATCTGTCACAGATATATTGGTACAAAAAAAATAATACAATTAGCAACCCACGTGCCGCGCCCACCATTGCCCTTCCCGCCATATCCGTACCACTGGTGGTATATGCCCCTCTGTGGAGAGCACCCGTTCGCATACAGTGCATCGGTCCACAAATAGTCCCTTGTATGCACACAGAACTCCCTATGAGTAATACATATTTAGTCTCATTAAGTCCATTTCTATCTGCTTGAACACTTGCCAGCATACTCTGCACAGATACTGACGGATACGACTGCACCATCCTTGCAAGTTGTTGTGATAGAGTTTGATAAACTATGTAGTCGCTCTGCGAGTGCGGAAATTTCTGCCGATGGCACTTTATATGATTGACACCGGTATTTAGGTGACATGGCGCACCTTTTCGCGCGGTGCGAATGCGGTGACAGTCTCCACCACAAGTGCCGCATTCGCAGTAGATAGGGCTAATGTGACGTAAACCATAAGTACATCTGGAATGATGAAGCGCAAGGTGGTCAGCTGGCCATCTTCTTGGTCACGTGTCCTTCTCCATAGGTGCGTTTTCGCGATCTTATGGTCCTGATTCCACTGGCACACATACTCGGCGAGTGCCTCCTTTGTAAGCGGGTCGTGATCATCCTCTAGTGGGGGAAAGAGCGACGTGCTCCTACGCTGGATACCAACGTAGGGCTGGGGAGAATCTGGTGAAGGGAGGCGTCTATATTAGGAAGGGTTACCAAACGACATATGTGCGGATGAAGAATAGTTGTGACGAGGTGAGAACTGGGGTGGTGTGCGGGCACATACCTCCGTTTCCGATTCTCGCGTCGCGGATTAGAGTTTAGCTGTGATGAATCGAGGTTAAGGCTGTCTCTAGCAACACGGAGTGCTTCCTGAATAGGATGGGAGCGGATGATGTCGCCTACATCTCTAAGCTTATGAAACTCTTCACGGAGAGTGGGTGAGATGGGGGAAGGCTTGAGCAGGACTGGGGGTATATGGCGGAGGGCAGGAATACGGTAATAGAGATCTGAAAGGACGTGGAGATGAGCTTGAAGGGCAGTAAGGCTGGTATGGGGGCTCTCCTCAGTTTGCATGGTTGTTAGAGTGCTGATATAAGTGCACTGCCACCAGATTAATGTGCCAAGTTAAAACAAAGCTTATGTTATATATTATATATAATTAGGGAGTAATTGATGATTAATGATTATTTATATATAATATAATGATTGCCTAGTCATCCGACCACATCCCAATACCTATGAGTCCCCCCCATCCCACTCCATCTACAAGCCCGACCAGCACGAATATTACCACTCCCCCCGTCGTTGGTGCACTCACCCGAAAACAGTAGCTCTTCTCCAGACCTGCACAGTATTTATTGAATATTTCGCCCAGTACTCCGCTACCCCCTGATGGTATATCCACACCTGTTAACTACATACTGCACGTCAGGCAACCCAAAATGAAAGCCGATTTTCTTACTTTGCCATTACCTGCCCAGTCTATCAGTCCTAGTGCCCTGACAACCTCCTCTGCTTGCCCTTCAAATTGACCCTCGCCAAGCCAAAATGCAGCATCACCTGTATCGTCGCTCTCGCTCCCAATACCAGCTAGAATGCTCGAGCACGCCTGCGCCTCGGCCGCCACCTGTGCAGCGCGTACGAGTTCATATAAATACCCTTGTATCTTATCATGGGGTAGACTTTGTGCAGGAGGAATCAGCAGTAAGCGAGCAGGGAGGAAACTGGTATGTGGTACGGGCTTGTCCTGGCTCATAAGGCTCTGGATCTCAGCAAGCATGAGCACTGTCGATGCGATAGGGGCAGCCACGGGGCCGGGGAGGTAAGTTTGAGCGGTAATAGCTCTAGTCAGGTCTTCTTTATCTAGCACAGTAGCTAAATCAATGGTAGACATGGTATTTTCTGATGATAAGTTCCAGGGCCATTCCAGACCCCAAGATCGTGACCGTGACAACATGGATGTTTGTGACTGGGGGACTCGGCCTTTGGAAATGACCAAGACATTTCTTAAAAGTGAAAAGTAAATAACTTAAGCTTTGACTTGCTTTATCTTTTATCTCGCATGTTTCGTTCTCTCGCTATAGATGTCGCTGCTCGTCGTCTCCCACAGTCGACAACAATAGTTCGACATCGTAGTTCCCGACGTCCTCTATCCTCACCCCACTCTCACTCACTGACACGCTTTCTCTCCACCCCCATAGCCCCATCCCCCACCTCAACCAAATCAATCCCACCTCCCCCCCCACCATCCCCTGCTTCCCGAAAACCTAAAGTTGACCTCCGTCCTGCACCAATAAAGCCCCAAGTATCTACTTCATCTACCACCTACATTTCCACAAAACCCAATGTTCGCTTGCCCCGTCCCATAAACGTTGTCCCCACAGAGCCCACAGCGACTCTTGGGTCCGTCAAAGAGACTGCTAAGCGCGACATTGAGGATGCAGAGGCGCATGGTATCCTCAAGCCCCCTCCCCCCGACGCGAGCTGGGTCAAGCGCACCCTCCATAAAGCCATCGAGCTTGCCGTGCGTTTCCATCATTTTTTGGTTTCTCCGTACACTTAGTTCACCTTCCCTCAAAGAAATTCTACTATCGTGGCGTCAAACTCATCTTTGTCCGTAGAAAAGAAATCAACCTCATCCGTGCACGCATAAAACAAGGCGGGCCCCCACTTTCCCGCGCCGAGAATCGACTCATACGAACCCAGAAGGACGACATTAACAAGTGTGTCTCCCTTACTACCTTTTCAATTCTACTTAATCCATATTTTGCAGAGTTATTCCTTTTCTTTTTATTGCTCTCTTGCTTGAAGAGATCATTCCCCTCATTGCTATCTATGCACCTTTCATGTTACCCTCTACCTGCATCCTGCCTTCCCAGCGCGCGCGCATCGAGGAGAAACGCTCTGAAAAGGCCACCACCTTTGCTATCACCCACCGTACCCTATTCCTTTCCCTCCGCTCTCGTGACCAGAAAGACGGCGGCCTCACCATGGACGCCCTCCGTGAGCCTGGTGTTGCAACAGCATTTTGCGGGTACGTATCCTTTTCGTATGTCGTTACATCTTTGTACTAATGTGAGTCTCAGCCTCCTTCGACTTTCAACGGTCGGCATTGATTCCCTCCGGATACGACGTATAAGGAACCATCTTGATTTTCTCGCCATTGACGACCAACTCCTTATCCAGGACAATATCTTCCACCGACTTTCGGAGAAGAGCATTGAGGAGGCACTAGAGGAACGTGGAATGTGCGTACCTATCGTGTGCCCTCAATCCTTCATTCGTATCTCATGCATCCTGACTTATTAGAATAATATCGGGTTTATCTTCAAAGGCCAAAGAAGCTCGCCTTAAATGGTGGCTCGGATCCGTTTCTGAGATCTCTGCCTCTCCGGATGCACGCCGTCTTCAACTAATTCTATCCAAGCTCTAGACTCAGTATAATAACGGAGCTTTTCTAATGTCCCAGGGACTGAAGGGGGGGAGATCGGATTATCAGTAGGACCAAATGTCCAACAAGGTCAAGCGCTACGCGTGGATCCCCTTGCGTTCAAAATAGATCGTGGCCCCGTAATATAATAACATGACATAGCTTATCTGCTTTCGAGCAAGGAATACATGTAAGCTAGTGCCTGCCATCCACTGATATTTGAAGGGTTGAGCATAATTGCACGCTGGACTTCCCGTAGACCAATTACTTCCTTATTTATTTTCCATTTCATTTCAAGAGTCCTCGCAATGGCCTTCAACCCTAAAGATGATTGGTTATCTTCCAGATCTCCGCTAGCTTCCACGCCAGCTAGCACTGCTCCCGCTATCGCATACTCCCTGCCCTGTACCATCAACCGCGCAAGCTCATTACGCACGTCTGCACGAGCAGGCTCTGCGAATAGGGCACTTTGAATGACCCCTATTGCCTTGTACACAGCTCCCTTGCAACCCAGTCTCAAAAAAAAAATAAGCACGATCAGAGAACAATGCGATTTACCTGTCCTAGGTAATTTTGCGTCAGCAAATAATCTACATCCCTCCCAGGATCGAGCTGTCTCTTCTTCTCGAATGTCAATGTTAATATTTCCGAAAAGGTAGCATCTACCAGCCTCTCCTCGTCCGTCAAGATCGCCATCACGGCAAGGGTGTTAATGGCCGCTAGATTCTCTGGGTCCATGGTGATACTGTTCAGAGGTCTCCATAAGCCCAAACCAGAGTGGAGAACTAGAAGCAAAAAACGAACCATTCAAGTAGCTGGGCCTCAGCTGTCTCTTTAAATTCTTCTGTCCCAACCGCCCACATCGTCTGAGCTAGTAATACCATCACTTGACCCCTAATTATAAAATCGCTTGCTGCACTCTCCAGTGCGGCTCCAAACATCATCAGAGCGCCCTCTAGATCGCCCCTCATACATGCGACGAGCCCAAGTCCTAATTGCACTTGCGCGCGGAGTAAGCCATCCTCCCCTGTTTCACTTCCTTCCTCCGCCAACAAACCCAGAGCACTCTCCCAAGCTTCTGCCGCGCCCTCCCAGTCCCGCTGCCCGAGCCTGAGTCGCGCTAAATTGGAATTTGCTGCTACAAACCGGCGCTCTACTTCCACCTCCTCCGTCTCCTCATATACAGCCTCCAGGATTGCGATCGCACGTTCCATGAGCCTCATAGCGGTATCTACGTGCCCTAGGCGTTCACACACAAGCCCATAGAGGTGCAACCCGGAGGCGTCGTCTGGCCGGCGGGCACAGTACCGGTCTAATACGAAGAAAGCGGGGAGAAGTGCGTTGATAGTAAGTGAGCGTTCGGATTCTACATTGCGGAGCTCGCTGAACACTCGTGATGCAAACTCGAGGTCAGCGCCAGGCTAGTATACATATTAGGTGAAGAAATCATTCTACTTTGCAAGAAGGCATGCTTACCTCGTTGGCCGTTAGCTCAACGGCATGTCCAAGCATCGCCTTTGATTCAAAATGATGGCCATTTGTTGTAGCCACCATCGCTTGACCAATCCAGGCCACAGAGTAATCGGGGTCCAGTGTCTGTGCACGATATAGTATTTCATTTGCAAGCTCCACATCACCATGATAGAGATACAACAGCCCAAGATTGGACCATGTCACAACGTTCTATCCCAGAAAAAATTAGAAATTTGCGAAGATCTGAATAGGTAGAATAAAATCACCTTTGAGTCAATTTCCAATGCCTTGATATACGCATGTTGAGCCATCTTCGCGTTGACCAAAAAATGAGCATCCCCCAAAGACGCCCAATATACATCGTTCCCCGGATCTTCTCGAATGGCCTGAGTTAGACACTCAGTGGCTTTCCTTTTTGCCTTCTCAAAGTTTTCTCTAGAATCTTGCTTCCTGATCCAGGATTGTAGAGCAATCCCAAGGTCATACCATGTACTTCCAGCCTTTATCTCGTTAGATCCGAGGGATACCCGATAACTGTAGGCCGCTATTGCAACCTCCAATAATTTTGTTCCCGTCAGTGGCGCGTTGTCCCGCAGTATGGGGAAGGCAACTCCAACTGACTGCTCGAGCTCTATGGGGAGAATGTCCATGACTTCTAAAAGTGTGTTACGAACTTTTTCCTCGTTATCGAAGGCTGAGCGTTCAGAGAGTGTAAGAATGGCATCAGCGATTGTCTTCCAGGCTACTGCTCTGAAACCGGGGCTTGTATGGATAGTTTTCATGCCCACATCAATAGAAGCCACAAATGAGTATTCAGCCCTTGTTTCGAAGCCCTCCGCCAACTCTGCACGACCAAAATCGAGATAAGCCTGACCAAGAGACACCAAAACACCCACTTCAGACGGGTGAGTATTTAATATTGTTTTGAAAGCAGCAATGGCATCTCCGAAATGACCCATTTGTTGCTTTACATCTCCCATGAGATATGTACACATCCAATCATCAGGCTGTAGTTCGTGTGCTCTGTCAAGGGCTTTAATAGCAGCAACGTGACGCCCTGCTTTACTGTATGCCTCCCCAAGTCTGAGCCAAGAAAGTTGATCATCAGATTCAGTCCTTAACGCAACCTGGAACCCCATGATAGCAGCAGGGTAGTTCCTTCGGTTCTTGGAAATTCATGAGTATATAAATCTACGCATGGTAATAATAAGAACTCACCAGTTCAACAATACCTAAAGCCTTCCAAGCCCATGCATTGATCGGTAGATACCTTGCAGCTGTCGAAAAACTAGCCCCCTTATTAATACTTGCATCAAAACCACCTTCACCCTCGATCGCTCGCCGTGCGACCACATCGACCAAGTCCCATTCTCTATCTTCCGCGAAACCTTCGGCGAGTTTGCGTGCAGCTTCCGCTTCACGAGGATCAAGTTCGAAAGCCTTTTGAAAACACTTGGAGGCCCGAGTAGGGTCTGGTGGAGAGGCAAATTTCGAGTAATAAACACCAAGCGATGTAAATGACGGGGCATAAGTTGGGCTGGACTTGAGAGAGGCAATAAAATAACGATAAGCCTCTTCTGTTGAACCTGCTGCATAGTTGGGGAAATGTAGTGGACGCATGACGGTAGGACGAACCTCCCTTATCGCAATTTACCTTTCCCAGCCTCCACAGGCACCTAGCGCTATCAAGTTCCCGCCCTTTCATGTCAGTCAGAACCTTGAGCACAGCCTGAAGGGAAGCTATTCCTTGTTCAGTTTCACCCATTTGACACAGACACCATGCTGTTTCTTCCCGCGCACGAAGTCCTTCATCCGAGCTATCAGGTATCAGACTCTCTACTTTACAAAATAAACCCAAAGCTTCGCCCCATTTGTTGGCTTGTTGGAAAATGAACGCTTTCCCCATCAAGCAAGAAATATTAGTTGGGGACTGTGAAAGTACTTCATCAATAAGACTTAGTGCCTGTGAATGATGTTTTGGAGGATAAAGGTGAACGAGAGACGTAGAAAGGACAACTTTTAACCCAATCCTGACCCTGGGTTGAAATTTAATATTATTCTCGGATCACGATGGATCACGCACCGAGGGAGCTTCCGACCAGTACTATTCTCCTTCCGATAAAGAATTTCTAAGCCATTCTTCGCGACTTTGATGGCGTTTTCATAGTCCATTTCGTTCAAATAGAGATCAGCCAGAATGCGACTGGCTAGGACAGAATCTGGAATCAAAGGAAATGAGTTCTGTCGTCAAAAATTTAGATTAAAAATATACTGCATAGAAAATCGTGCTCACAAGGACCATGTCGAACGGACCATCATCAGATAGCTGTTCGGGTAAATTTCCTTCCCCTTCGTCCTCCAAAATAGATTCTCCGACATAATTAAAGTACCCCTTTAGTAATGAAGTCATCGGTGATACTGGGAACAGCTTGACGAATTGCTTTATGATACTGTAGTCATAGGCAGCTAAAGACTACCTTGAGTCTCCGAAGTAGATCTGTTCAAATAAGCGACTGACTAACGGCGTCCAGATCTTTGCTTTCTAAAAACAATGACCACGCCAGCTGGTCCGGTATACCAAGGATCACTGCCCCATTAACAAGGATATCTAGTTCTTTGAGGAGATTAGCTTTTGTAGAGGCCGATTCTCTTATATCCGGTAGAGCGTGGAGATATCGCTGCTTGTATCGAAGGAGTTTAGAATCGATTTCTCGACGAAGACCATCCGAAGTTTTAGGGTGATTAAGAATTTCTTCATACAAAGAAGGGAGCTTAAAGGGGTTTAATACATTCTTTTACATTCATAGAAGGTGCTTCACCTGAGACACACTCCAAATATCGACTCCAATTTCTTTCTTCAGTTGTTCTGGGCCTGGAGCTCCTAATCGAGTCCTTCGCTTTTCAACCTCCTTTTTTAATGTTTCCTCTTCGTGGGTCTCCAAAAGCCCGACAATCTCTTCGAGGGTGGACAAAGAATTGTGGACAACATTTTGGGCGTCAAATGTTGTAGTTGAAGTAGGTTTAGTCACGTCGGGTAATGGAAGGTTGGATAATGTATTATAGATTGAAGATCCGGGCAAAAGTAAAGATAGAGCATCTATCAGCTGTAGGAAGGTTAATTAATCTCGGAGTCCATTGTCAATTATGTACCTGTAAACGAGATCCACGCTCCCGATGCAAGCTCGAGAGGCTTTGCCATGTCTCCGCACATTTCACTACGTCGTTACTAGGCAAAAAATGTTAATACCCGCAGCTCCGGGATCGGAATGAACCCACACGGCGTGATACATATCCACTAGTTGTCGCAGGGTTTCGGCGTATTTATCCCACTCCTCCGTGCGTTCGTAAAACTTCGATATTCCCTATGTACTCAACGAGTTAGATGAATGACCTTCCGTTATGCCTCAAGTCTGGCGGACCTGCCATGCTAAAATTTGATTACTATTCAGATCGATTGCCTTGCGATAAGCCTTGAAGGGTGATCAGCCACATCGAATACAACGAAGGATAGCAAATTACTTGTTCGCTCCCTTCGTGATCGGCGAGTTCAAGAAGAGAAAGACCAAGAAAAACATGTCTAACCCAAGGTTAGATTGGAGACGTTCCCTGTAGGTCCTGCCTTACACGTACGCATGGTAGTTTGTTGGCTCATACTCTAAAACTTGACTGGCAGCATCACGGGCTCCTGCATGGTCCTTTTTTCCAAGAAGATCTTTGGCTTGTTTGAGTTTGTTTCTTGCGAATGACATAACGTATGTGTTTAGAGTTAAACGTTAAACTATCACCGGAGTTGCTTTAGTAAGATCAGTGCACAATCTGTGTAGCAGAACCGTGACTCGTCACTACCCCACATTCCTTACATCTTATCTATTACTTATTCAACCTGCACAACTTGATTAGATTATTTTTCCACATCAGCAAATTCTGATTTTTCCCATATTTAGCCGACAGACGCAATAGAGCCACTCAGTATACATGGATCTGCATACCATTGCACAAGAGACATTGAAAGATTTCAGCCGTGCTGAAAAGTTGAGAGAATGTTGGGGAAGAGAAACTTTTCCCCTGGGCTGAATTGGAAAAAAACTGTAGAATAACTTAAAATAATAGTTAAAATTTTCCACTTTTCATATCCTAAATCTCTAAATAATTACATAACATTTTCCCCAAGCCATTTATCCACTAAAACTTAAGGTTATTGATGTATTTTTGCCAGATTATCTCTTATTATCTCTTAAATCTGGAAAAAATACATCAATAACCTTAAATTTTAGTGGATAAATGGCTTGGGGAAAATGTTATGTAATTATTCTTTCACATCACTTTGTACCTTTAACTAGAGGAACAATATTATCAGGCAAGCCAGGGATTTGAATCTTTCTTGATGGATTAATAAGTTCCACAAACATTTTTTCCATGAGGACCTTTGGTTGATTGCCATCCTCTTTCAATGTCTTCTTGGCCTTTTGTTATACATAGTTCAGTAGCATCATTGTTTCTGATCATAATAGGCATTCCAATACACAATGAGAGTTTTCTAGCAAAGTTCTCAGTAGCCCCATGCCTAATCTTCCATATATGAATTCAGTCATTGTAATCAATCTCATTAAAGCTGTGCCTTTAGTGCCCCACACATCCCATTGGGTGGTGCATCCCAGTGTGGCAGCACTTTGCCCTCTGCCAAACCTCATGCCCAGTAAGAAGCCCATGTATTATCTAACATTATCTCCAATTATCTCACATTAGTTTTGAAATGATGCAAGATAATGCCTCAGCAGCAAATTAATAGCTATATAGCTATTATCTGCTATTATCTTGCATTCTTAGCAATTCCTTGCACAATTAATGTGAAATAATATATCATTTTGTAGTCCTTGCTATTTACAGGCATTGCTATGCATTACACAATCCCTGTTCCCCATCCTGCATTCTCAAATCATGCTCCCCCTTCCTTTTCACAGCCTGCTTGCTTTCAACCCCCCCATCCCCCACCCTGCCCCCCCAATACAATGCTCCTTGTGTCCCCATGCACTGATACTGACCCTGCCGGATCGCATGTTTCTTGACTGATGTTTTGTATGTGGTAATTGAGTTACGCCGTGCACTGAACTGTTGAACGCAACTGAAGTTGAATGTGTCATGAAAATTTGGGTGCTCCCTATGGTATCAATCCATGGCTCTTATAGTGGAGAGAGAGGAACCCACATGGATGCACCTCTTGTTTGTCATTTCTAATTATTGCTTGGATGCCACACACGCCAATGCCCAATGGCTTGCTGGATCAGACGCCTGCCTTGGGAGGCTGGTGTTCAAGTCTTCTTGTGTACGCACAGTGTGTCATATAGTGGTGTTGTTGAGAGTGGTATTTGGAGCATATTAGTACTTGAATCCGTTGGTGCATGAAGGGCTCACATTGATACCAGTGTGCCGTTATCCTCATTTCCGTTTGTCGATGCAGCTACCCTGTCACATATTGTCCTAATATAATGCTCCCCATACACCAATGTTGACCCTCCTGGATTGTATGTCCCTCAAGTGATAATACATGCATAGTAGTTGAGTCACGTTGCACACCAAATTGTTGAAGCTAGCTGAACGTGTTGCAAAAAGTTCTGGCATTCCCTGTGGCATTACTCCATGGCTCCTATGATCAATGGAGGGGAATTCACATGGATATGCTAATGGGCCCATGATGACATGATCCCTCTCTTATCTGCTGTTCCTAATCCTTGGATGCAAATATTCCTCAGATAACCATGTCTTAACAATGGCCTGGTGGCTCTGCATGTGTGCCGCATGCTGTATAGTGGTGTTGTTGAGATCAGCTAAAAGTGGTATTCAGGTGTGTTAATACTTTAATATGTTAGTACATGAAGAACTCACATTGACGCCAGCACGCTGTTGTCCCCTATTTCTGTTCATTGACACTGCTTAACCAAAAGATATACCACCATTAATAGTGTGGTGAGAAATAGATATGAAAAAACACCTTGCATCACACCCTGTGTTCCTATGTCTCAGTTTTGATATCTGAATGAATTGGGATTTCCTGTGTGGGAAGGCTATAGCATCATGAAAGTGGCCGTGGTAAGGATATAGTGTCATGTCCCTAGACAACTGTCAGTTCATGTTAGCACAAAAGGTGGGTGTGGTTGTAAATGAGAAGGGGCTCAATGAGGGGAACATGGGAGTTGGGAG
This sequence comes from Collybia nuda, assembly GCA_015584075.1. Lineage (NCBI taxonomy): Eukaryota > Fungi > Basidiomycota > Agaricomycetes > Agaricales > Clitocybaceae > Collybia > Collybia nuda. The sequence goes on along the minus strand of MU150412.1, from coordinate 3,289 downwards.
CAAGAGTGATGTCGTTAGAAAAACAGATTTCACACACACTTTGTGGGGGACAAAGAAAGCAAAACAAGAGTGGAGAGGAAACACAGTTCAAGGAATTGACATGGGATTGACAATGATGAAGACAATCCTTTGCATTGATCAAGCATCTTCAAATATTCAAAGATGTTGAAATGACAAGTCAACAATGACACATAATATGTCTAAATGTGAGATAATAAATGTAATATGATATAATTGCTGAAAATGTTAACTAATACATGGGTTTCTTACTGGGCCTCATGCCTTGCTTGTAATTACTGTACACAGTGACTGATACATATACTCTGTATAGTTCTTTAGTTTACTAAAGAATCATTCTTTATAACCCCAGGTTTCAGTCACAAAATTCATTGATTGATTGATTTCCATCCATCACTGCGGGAAAATATTACCATAATGAGATTTGCTCTTATTTTGAGACTAGAATGTTAGGATTTCCATAACAAGGCATCTCAGGAACATTATTTGCATGTATTTGGAGAGTCTGTGTAATCCTTGGCATCATATGACCAAACAAAAGCAATCAAAATACTACATGAGCATTCCATGTTTTAATGTTTTGCATTTTTCTCTATAACCATTTCAGATATGGCATTGGTTGTTGTGTATTTGGCAAGTATAAACAGCATCCTACAATTCCAAAAGAGGAAATATTTTCCCACAGTCTGTTCCTTCTTTGTTTTGCATTTTTCTCCACAACCAGACCAGACATAGGCCTAGTTGTTGTATCCTGGTAAATCTACCTGTAAAGAACAAATTGGTATCTACAAAGGGGGTTAAGGAAAGGTGCTGTATAGAAAGTAGAGTCACACTGAGGTAATTGGGGTATACAGCAGCATATTCCAAAAAGCCAGGATGGAGAATTCCACTACTTTCCTTAGTAGGTATTCACTAAGAATATTTATTTACTTGAGGTATATGAAAATGCACAACTTATTGTATTTAATATTGTCTCCTAGTGGAATGTAGATAGGGGAAATCCTCAGAGACCCATCTGAGGATTCCCTGTAAGGATGTGATCACTATATACCTAGTCTACACAATATAAGTATGTACCTTACTGTTACACCTGTGGTAGCTCAATATACCTTCACTAAGTAATTAATTGGAAGAGTACATGATACATATTGTAGTAAGTATCACTCAGGTCAATCACAGTAAGTGAGAGACAACTCGTATTTAGTAAGTACCTGTAGTAAGTATCACTACAGGTAGTAAGTAAGTAGGTTGTAACAGGTATAGTAATCGGGCTCACCTCAGGTCAATCACAGTAAGTGAGAGACAACTGAGGTGGGCCCCTCTCCACAAGGAGGCTTATAAGTAAAAAGGAGCGCAATCGAGTTCCGACACCCCTAAGAGCGCCAGGCTCTTAGGATAGCGGCCTGCGGGTAAAAGAAAGAGTGGAGATGAAATGTGTATAGGGGCTCGTCTGTGATCCGTTAGGTGGGACTACAACGAGGAGAGATGGCCAAGGGGGCTTCCGGGCCATCGCTGTCCGTCCCTCTCAACACATATGATATAGTGGAACTGAAGAACAAGTATCTGCCACACAATGTGTTGGCTCACTCCACCCAAGTGGCAAGGGTGGATTGCTTACCCATCCCTGGGCTAAGTGTTCCAAGCAGTGACCCCTGTTAGGGGGTCATGTAATAGACCCTAATGGGACTAAGGAAGGGTGTCATCATTGAGGGGCACGCCCCCAGCACTTCTCAATTCTCTCAGTAGGCAGTCAATGCGGCCATTTCCCGCACAATATGGTTCACAGGGGGCACCCCCCCCCTCCGCTGAAGGCAGCCTAGGGCTACCCAACTTAGTCCTGAGGCCCAGTCAAAACCGGTTCTAATTTGGTTGATTTCAATGAGGTATATTGATTTCTGTCTGGTTTTTGGGTCAAATCATATAATTCTGTTGATATCTTCAGTGATTGCCGAGCCCTGATTCTCAATAGAAATAGATGATTTGACCCAAATAAATAGATAGAATTAAAATTTTCAAGATGAAATCAACTGAATTGAAACCGGTTTTCACTGGGCCTGAGGGACCAGGCCCACGCATGTGCGCTCACCCAAGGGTGTTTGACCTAGTATCAAGGCTATCACTAGCAGGTATCCACCTACATCCTAGTACTCCAATCCTATTCTATGCAAGGTTCCTGAAATACCCCAAAGGCTTCCAGATTATTGTGTAGGAAGTTGCTGACCCAAACAAGGGACATGTGGCATCCCAGGGGTTTCCTTCTCACATGGAGGGGGCAGAAGCAAAGTACATGATTGACAGTCTTCTTGCCAAGGCTGCAGTTGCACAGATATGTGTCCTTCTCTTTGAGGAACCACTGTCTATAGACACCAATGGGCACATGACCAGTTAAGGCCCTTGCCAAATGAGCTGTCTTGTTTGTCTCCATGGAAATTTTGCCAATCCAAGTCCCCCCTTTCAGGTGGCTTGGTCTGAGTTGCAGTCCACAATTGTAGAGATGCAGGAAGTTCAATCCAATGTAGTCCTTCCACCTGGCCAACTCGCTCCAGGTTTCTGTCATATGTGAGACCGTGTTTTCTCTTGCCTTAGCAAGGGTTGTGTGTTTCTCTGCACCATGTGCCACTCTTAAAGAGGTGGCTGCATTGTGCACATGGATGTGTTCCTTCACCTCACTTGCCTTAGGGGTGTGGTAAAATGTAATTGTGGCCATGGGTCTAATTTACAGCCATAAAGCAAGTTTGGGTGTAACATCCCACTTGTGTGCCAAGTGATGCAAAGGGTCCATGATGAGCCTTATTGCATTCAGGGAGTTGGTGAAGACATCAACCTTGGATATGTCTACATTTGGTATGCCAAAGGCCTTGTTAATCCCGGAGGAGATGGCAAAGGCCTCAGCATCATCCAAGCTGGGGATGTGGGTACTGATCTGTCACATATGATACTAATATGTCCTGGAGTTGTTTTACTTCTGGAGATCTGGTGATCAATGTGTTCACCAAATTCCTTTAGTGCTTTCTTCTGCTCTTCCTTCTTCTCTGGGGGAGGGGGGAAAATTTTGGTGATGTCCCTCTCTCTTGCCCAGTCCACCAAGCAGTGTCTAGGCTTTGCAAGAGGGAACATGGAGGAGGCATCACTGGTGCAGTCCTTGAGGCGGGAGTATGAATCCATAATTCCCAATTTAATTCTCTGACTTTTGCCAGGGTCATGCAGCTAGCAGACAGGTGAGCCTTGTTTGAGGGTGAAGTCTAGAGCTGAAGTCCTGAGTAAGAAACTG
>MU150411.1:6110-49891 GCA_015584075.1 Collybia nuda | reverse complement strand
TCGATGAAGGCCCTCACGGCTGGTGAAGGTGATGTGGGAAAAATGGAGCAGATGTTCACGTCCTCTTTGGAATTATATGGTCCTGGATACACCTCCGTCAAGTATCTCGCATTGAAACAAACTGCGGAAGCCGGGGTTGGCATCTAAAGTTGTGAGTACAGTCGTTTTAATTTGACCGGGTAAACGTGGCACTTATACCTTTTGTTATTGGTTTGTAGCGTTGACTTGAAGGTTTCGTGAACGTCTAACTCGGACGGTTTTATCAGGTGATCGGTACTTAGGCAATAGTTTACTTTTATCCCGGTATCAGAGTTTTCGGATTATTATGGTATCAATGTTCTAATCTTCAATAGACGAGGTCTTCCTTTCTTCTCGGTTTAAGCTCTAAATAGTGTCACTGTTTTTTCCGGATTTCCAACTCTTGTTTGCCAACAAAAATCTATGACCCATGTATAGGAGTTGAATAATTTGGAAGCAGGTCATGACACAACTTGACAAGGGAACACTCGTTTGTCCTTGCCACCCGCAGTTTTTGAACGGATAAAAATTCGAACAAGGAAGACAGGGTGTGAAGGTAAGATAATGACTGACCCCGATGTGAAGGCGATAAATGTCAGATAAAACTAATCAAAGACCCAGACGCACACCAAACGTACACTTCCAAAGCCTATTTGCAAAAAAAATAAGTCTACCCCCGTAAAGTGAGGCCAACCAATGATCATTTGCCATTAGGGCCAACGTACAAGAACTTAAAAGAATGTATTGTTTGTACTGGTAAATTTTACAGATTATCGAACTTCGTTTGAGATACTGTAGTGGTCACAATAGGTGGTGACGCGTGACGCGTGACGAGTTATTTGGCTCCGGAAATTCCCGGAGACACGAGTTGAACTTGACTCCTCTCTTAAAAACGATAACAAGCCCAACTCGCAGGCTCGAGGTGGCTAAGTTTCTCAATCGAGTATCTTTTGTTATTCAAAACGGTGGTCTTTTTATTGTTGTCTTAGGTGAATCTGTTCCTGGGAGAAAAAGTTGACCCCCGCTGCTGGTGTACTTATTACTCACGTTCTATTTCTAGTCATAGGTTCCCCCTTCGATGATGTCCTTTTTCTTCTCGAAGCTCGGCTTATGTTCTCAAGTGATCAAACTACCTGGTCATTCTCTACATTTCTAGTGCCACCCTCTTATTTCTTGTATCACGCTCGCTTCGATTCTCACTGGTTTCTCTGCCGATTCGCAAATAATCCCCACGATCACAGCATTTTGTAGTGCGTGCGAAGACGATTACCATCCCACCACTATCTGAGTAGCTATATACTTCTCTCTAGGGTGATATAATATAGGAGCTAGGAAGTGACTGCTCCAAAAACTTGCCATGTATAATCGGCACCTATTATTCCTTCTCATTCCACTTATTGGCACCCACCAAGGAATTGCTGTTGCACCACCTGGCCCTTGGGATGCCTTTAACTTCGCACCACCAACTAGAACCGTCCTCCCAAAGGCCATCCATTCTATCCATGGGTTAGTTCAAGATTCACGACAGCTAGTTGCGAGCAATAAAGGACAGGCAATTTTTAACGGAAACGGTTCTTATGTTGTTTTAGACTTTGGACAAGAGGTTAGCAAGTTTTAATATTGGCGTGAAAGTATTTTTCACATCATTGTGTACCCAGGTTGGGGGTGTGTTATCAATAACCATAAATGAAGCGGAACGCGACTCGGCTCTATCTCTTTCTTTCACTGAATCGTCACAATTTATCAGTCCCATCAATTCAGATGACTCGTGCCGTTCAACTCCCACCCTCGATGGTGATGGCGTCCAGTCTCTTCCATCACCTTTACCCGCCGGCACTTTCACTCAAACGCTTGGCCAACAGCGTGGTGGATTCAAATATCTCACCATCGTGTCCAATTCAGACGCTCCTGTTACTATATCGAACATTTCTCTCCATACGACGTGGATGCCGCATTGGGATGACTTACGAGCATACACTGGATATTTCTTCGCTCATGACCCTGGGTTCCATGATACAGATTTCTTGACCAGGTTGTGGTACGCTGGGGCGTTCACCGTTCAGACCAATACAATTGATTCGCACCAGGCCCGTCAACAACCCTGCCCAACTCCACAAGGTCTTTGTAGCTCGTTCATTGTAAATATGTTGGAACTCATGATGCAAAATAGGTTGGTTTAATAATGTATCCGGGGGTCCCGTCGTTGGCCCTATCCTCGTTGATGCGGCAAAGAGAGATAGGTTTGTACACCATCTCCCCTCCGCTGCCGAAATAATATTGATACTAATTGCAAAATTCTAGGAATATATGGCCTGGTAACCCGCGTCCTCTTAACATTACCCTTCCTTCATCTAACGTTTGACGCTTTAGGTGATATGGGAATTTCCTCGCATACTGAATTGGTTGCATTGAATGATCTTCTTCCTTCGAAAAACTCCCTTCTCGTCATGTTCTCGACACAAGACCCAGTGACTGACTCTCTACAGTACTCGGGGCCACCATTCAATGCTGTTGGCAGCGATACTTACATCTGCTGGTCTCTCATTGGTGCCCACAACTATTACCTTTACACTGGCGATCTCGATTTCGTGAAAACAGTCTGGGGAAACTTTACCAAAGCACTTTCTTTCATGGAAAGCCAAGTCGATGCAACCGGCTTGGTGAATGTCCCGGAAGCTTTTTCCAAGGATTGGGGTCGGGTTGGGGGCCAAGGCTACAATTCAGCTGCAAATGCAGTTATGTACCGTGTAGGTTAATAATCTATCGCAATAGTATGTAACTCACTCTATTTGTGATAGGCATTGGTTATCGCGGCAGACCTCGCGAGCATTTTAGGAGATGATAGACTATCGGCTGCGTACTCTGCCAATGCGACGGCTATAAAACTAGCGTATAACAATATTTTATGGGATAACTCTGCTGGAATGTTCCGCGATAACGATACCTCGACGTTGATTCCTCAAGATGGGAATGCATTAGCTGTCTTATTTAATGTTACCAATACTGACGCACAGAATCAAGCCATCAGCCAAGGCCTCACAAAATTCTGGACAGATATCGGACCCTTGAGTCCTGAATTAGATGATACGATAATTCCATTCATAGGAGGATTTGAGGTAAGATAGTTTCAGTCGTCCTATGTTTATGAGTTCCAATATCGATGTCCGGATATTTAGCTTCAGGCACATTTCATCGCTGGTCAAGGAGAACGGGCTTTAGACCTTATGCACCGAGGTGAGCAGATTACCTGATTGATATTGTTCTTTGCGTAGTACTTACTTATACAGAGGTGGGAGTGGTCCGTTCAACACTAACAGGAGTATACTGACTTCCCCAGTGGGGATATATGCTATCTACTGATTTATCCACCCATTCATCGCTCTTAGAAGGTTTCACGGCCAACGGGTCTCTCGGGTATGTCGTTACCCCATTGCATATCAGTTTACAAGTGAGATTAATTGCCTTTAGATATCGTTCTGCGGCAGGCTACCATTTCGATCACTCATTCACTAGCCATAGTCATGGATGGGCAACGGGCCCAACACCTGCTTTGACATTCTTCGTGCTCGGATTGACCCTCACGTCTGCTCAAGGAGCAACGTGGTCCGTTGCTCCTGTTTTAAGTGGCTTAAATGCTGCTGAAGGTGGTTTCGAAACGGGCTTGGGCTGGTTTGGGGTGAAGTGGAGTACAAGGCAAGGTGTATTCACCCTAACAATAGAAGCTCCTCAGGGAACACAAGGATCCGTTAGAATGCCTGGGACCAGGACCATCCAAGTCGATGGAAAGGCGAGGCCGGGTGCCAGTGCTAGTCCCATAGTAGAGCTCGCTGGGGGACGTCACACTTTGGTTCAGAACTTGTAAATGTTGTGTTTTATCTTATAAAACGATCGGACGTACGTTTTATTTTACGACGACGGCTTACAGATAATATCATATGGCTTCTTTTCTCAGGTTTTCTTCACTGATAGCTCAAATAAGGAGCGCGTGCATAAGCACCAATCACAACGTGTATTCGTAGAATTGTTGCCTACATAAAATATTTAAATGATACAACTCGATAACCTCGAAGGTCAGACACAAATCTCGGCCGTTATGACTCCCATAGGCTATCAGAGGGTCATGAAGGTAACCGAGCGGCGTCCAGGACCATACAGACCTAATGCCAATGTAAACAGCTTCTGAAGCTTCGCCACATCCTCATCTCCGCGTATGAGCGCCTTCATCTGTACTAACACGTCTCACGCCAGTTTCACCATAACAGTCTGTCTATCTGCTTTGATCGTGAAATTTGCCAGGATCCCCATAGGCAGGTAAGCCTTAAGGAATGCCACAACTTGTCTCGCTCCACTGCCGGTGGCCAGAGCAACCTTAGCTTCAATAAGAAACCGCGGCGTACCCTTCACCGCTTTTCGGAGGGTGGAGGACTGGTATTTATCCAGGAGTTCGCGGACGGCAATGTGATCGCTCGCGAAAGGGGGTTCCTCAAACGTGTTGGAAATGGGGTGGTAAATTTTGTGCGGCGTGAACTGGAGCCCTAGACCTGACCAGTGGACACCGTAGATCCAGAGTCCTGAACCAGTTTGAGGGTTTGAGATATATGACACAGTTTGTGAGGTCATTTTTGAGAAATCGACCTACCGTCACAAAAGGCGACATTCAGCTAATCGCAATGACAGCGAACCTTCGAACTTGCCTCCAATGTCTGGCTCACGGCGGAGGTAAATATGGTGGATGTCATTAATGTATTTTCAAGCCATATCAACACAGTTACAGCAGGCGTCAATGTCTTTGTCCCACCCGTTGATCGCAACTCGTCTAGGTAAATAGCGACAAAAGCGCCCCTAATCATAGCCTGGACTCCGAAATGAACTATCCCATAATTATTATCAACTTTAAGTACGTTTTGATACCCAGGGGAGTTCGACGGCAGCTGAAATATACCATTTGCATCGAAGTTCCGAGTTCGAAGTATGAGAAGGAGGCCTTTCCTGATCGCTACTGAGCCTTTTTTGATCTCTTCGAGCCAATATTGCGGCTAACCCCGAATTTTTGATGGATCCCCATTTGGCATGTTGGACTTATTTGTGAATGGGTCTCGGCACTTTTACTTTACGTAATTTATTATTCCCGTTTATTTGCTTACAAAACCGTGTTGTCACTTGTGACTTAATCTACATATTACCGATTGTGACATTTACTTTAATTGAGCTGTTCTTTTTCTCTATCTTTCGAACTCGGGCATGCCGTGCTTGCAACGGCCCACACAAGACGGTTGGTAGTTTTTCCTAAAGTATATAAGGCGCTATTATTGGGGCGCCAGTAAGTGAATCAACGACGGACCTTGTTGGATCGGAAGAATATTGGTAGTGGGCATGACTACAGTGTTGCTTTTAAAGTTAACTTGACCAAAGACACCATATTCTTCTGTCCATTGAAATATATTTTTCGTTGAGAGCCTCTGAACGTTAACCAATGATACGAATGGTAAATTCAAGAGTGTGAAAAGAGAGGAGAAAACGAACGAAATTGAGTGCCATACAACGTTATAGAAATTGTTCACTTTTTGATAAATTTGGACACTGACAGGTTGCACCTTATACACTGCTGCCGCACAATCATTGATGAACACCAAAGTTAGTTCTATTTCATAAACGGAGCGAGAACAGCGGAGTTCATAATAGACATGTTGGGCCTGGAGAACCTATTTATTCCTCAGGAGGAACGAACACGACCATGTCATAGTTTCCCCCGTCACAACAAGGATTTTGTTGATTACATTTTTCAATCATTCATCGGCCTATTTTGTTTTCGCATTATAAGGACCGTTTGGGGGCTTGGGGGGCCGATGGGGGGGGATTGCGTACTTGTTTGCCAATAATTGCATCCTCGTATTGATCTGGGAAACTTCCTAATCAGGGTTCATGTGTTCGATCATAAACGATCCTCCTACACAACATTTCCATTCTTCTCAGGTATGATATGCGAGTCCTATAACAGAGGTTGTCCGCATCACTTCCCGTAAGGTAAATTTAAACACGGCCATATTGGGCGGGCTTATGGGGTACGGATCAGGATTGATTAGAGGATCTAAGCTGAGGGGAGGCAACAAGAGATATACTCGTTACTCACGTAAGATGCCACCGGGATATCTATGTCATACGAGCCCGCTCATCTGCTCCTGGAATGAACTCTGAAGTCCAGTATCTAGTAAAAGTGCATACTGTTGAAGGAACCAGATTGCATCCTCCAGTAAGCCGAGAGGCCACGCGACAGGTCATGAGTCTGGAAACCTCTTGAATGGTTCGTTTGTGCCATGTGACGTGAGAGTGGAGTCACGTGATTGACCAGATAATTACGTGACGCGCATCGCACCATGCGTGAGACTAACTCTGACGACCTCCTTATTTTTTTCGCAACGATACCTCCAGAATTTCCACGGGCTAAATCTCACATGCAGATATAATATTGAACGATCTCTTCATGGGCCTCGTGGCCATAAATCCGGGATTTATGGCTTCTCGATTCAGCAAATTTTATCACGTATGATTTCTTCACGTCCGTCCAAGGAACAGTAATTCCCTCCAACCATATAGATTTATAATGTATGACTCCATGTCACATACTTTAGAAACTTTTCAAGTAATTTTCCCGAGTGCGGGTGAAGTTAACTAAGTTTCAGTAAGATCAAAATCCCCCGGCTTCACAGATCCGTCTCCGATGCATTTATAGTCACCGAGAGGCACCTAACTTCTCAGTACCTCGAATGGCTATTAATTCTGTTGTTCCTAACTCCATTGATACTACGTGATGCAAAGGGGGCCCTGTAGTCACTGTAAAGTCACAGAACAAAATGTACAAACGAGTCACCAGAAGGTAGGTCAGCACTTTAATTCAAGGTAAATAAATAACTAACTCTTCTTTACATGGAAGGTGTTTGTGATCCATTGAACATCTAATTTAAGCAACTTAGACCCTTTTCCAAAATTCTCATTCTAATCTCGTCTTCGATCGTTCTGCACCTGGAGTCCCCACTAGCCCAGTGTAGTCATCGTTGGCCGGCTCATGCGAGACCAAATATCTCACGTGTCCCTTGTTATCCGCAGTGCCGGACGCTTTCTTGGGACCCATGATTTGCATAGGTAGCCCACCTTCCATGCCCTTGGACGCAGATTTATCGACATGCCCGCCGTTGACCATACGGGCGATAATCAGATTGAATACAATTCCGGCCACACCTATTTCCTATGGTAATTCGCAGCCTGGACTTTAAAATACGAAAAACTTGGCGCAAAAAAGAGACACGTACTGTACCCGTGGCAATATGTAATGCGTTATGGCCCACAGTATATGTCACAAAAGTGATGAAGGATACTATGGTGTATAATACCCCAGATCTGATGGTGACGTGCATAACACGCACTAGTGTATTACGGTTATAGATACTTAGAGAGTCAACCGAACGCTTGGGGTGCTCTTCGGATTCCCGCCATAATCTCCATATAAGGAGCGCTGATTTAAAGTTAGTATGACATGTATCACGTTTGTCCAGAGAAAACCTACAGGTCGTGATGATGTTTAATGCTACCGATGAAGCCCAAAACGCCACCCCAAATGGTCGGATCCTTCTCGCGCTCAAGACAGCGTGAATATGCAATTGACCCGAGTGAAAAATTATAAGGATTGCACAGGCTACAGCTGCCAGCCATAACAGAACCGGGAAGGCGATCAAAGGGGGAGAGCGAAAGTAGGCAATCCAACAACGATAAATCTGATAACAGGATTAGAGTTGAAAAAAAGGAGGCGGTACTGAACTTGGCGTTACCAATATTGCATCTGCTATGACGGTTTGAAACAGTAGTAGGCTTGACTACATGCTATAGGTCAGAGCGAAAAGGTTTAAACCAAGGCTTACTTACCTTCACGACAACGGGCCAGTAGGAGGGTTCCGTAAAGCTTTCCCCGATAGACCCGGGAGGTGCAAGGACTAGGCCTTCCCAGATTACAGTAAAGCTTAAAGCGGTGCTTATCACAGTATTGAAGAATATAAGGAATACTACGGTGAGCATAACATGGTTGACATCCTTGACTTTCTTCCACTGTGATCCTTTTGAGAATAGAGACATGAGAGTTTCACAAAAGGTGATAAGGTAAATGCCTAGAACGACGGTTTCGGCGTAAAACGAGGCTACCCTAGCCTCGATTAGTGAGAATGCGGCCATTCTGATATGAAGGGCTAGACGAGGCCCTGCGAAAACACAGGCGGCGACCCTAGGATGAGGTGGCTATACTGTCAGCGTGTAGATAGTGTTGGGACAAAGAAAAGCCCCCCATCCTTTCAGGAAGTTATATAACTGTTTATTAGTAGGATTAGTACAGGATCAATCAAACCAGACCTCCCTCCCCTCTTGTTGTATAGTTTGAGCTTCAAAGTGGTGCTGAGGATGTCCGGAGGGTCTGATGATGATGGATCCCATGAAATCAACCATCATCGTTTCCACGAAATGCAGAACTGGCGTGTCCGATCACACAGGATTGAATTTAAAATTATATTGACGCTGCTAGCGCCAATATCCCGGGTCCGAGAACTACTCAAATTACCAATGATTAGTTGGGGGAACACGTACTTATTTGGGCTAAGTGCTAAAGGTAAGAAAAGAATCAAGTTTGAAGATAGGTCACCCCGAGGCTGTGCCCGTGATTGCATCATGGCAATTTCCGACTCCGCGGCAAAGCTTTTCAACCAATTGTTAAACTGCAAATTGCCGTCCACCATCCATGTCGTAACTGCCAACGCCCCGGAGCAAAGTACGAACGAACGTCCCAACGTACCTAGCAAAATTTTCGACGGCTTATTAGCACTGATCCGGGCCAACAACGGACAAGGCTAGATACCCTATTAAGTCTGAATCGTTCACTTCAATTGATTCACATGTGCAGAACCTTGATTGTTGTTGATTGGAGGAAATAATAAAACGGACTGTAGCGTCCATATATAGTACAGACTTCCTAAAATATGTTTTAGCAGATACATGGATCCACAAACATCTGATCTGTCGTGTTAAAGATCTTTCAGGCGCTCGCCAGCTGTCGTGGTAATGCCCCTTCAAGTTTCTTCTATTTTTCTTCTCTAACCGAGCGCGTAGACTTCGTTCACTGAATCACAGGGCCACTATTACGGCATTTTTAAAACACATCCGTCGCCATACGACGCTTCTTAATGTCCGCGGATCTCAGCCAAAGACCACATAACCTGGTTATTCGTGTGAGTTCGAGTCCACGATTTGTGGGATTCTGAGTCAGATATTTTTTGGGGCACACTAAATCATTCGTATTAGCGATTTTGTTCACGGTCAAGCTAAAAAGGAGAATGTTAATACCCAGGCTCCGATTCTACATACTCCATGATACCCGACACGGCTAAATGTTTGCATTTCGATCCGTCATTTTTTTTTACTGGGCCTAGCTCGTGTAGCCTTTGGTATGTATAAGGCGTGGAACACTCAATTATTGCCCACAATGGGCCTTCGACCAGCCATAGAAGGTAAGTAACGATGGTTTCAACACAAGAAGAAATGCATCGCTTCAAGTCCCTGACTGACCCAGCGGTGGTATCGATGACGTTAGAAGTCATATACATAGCATTACCATGCTGATGATCTTCGACCAGCTGATTTCATATCCCAGCGTTGTGCGAGATCACCTCAATTCAGATCATTCTGCATAGCTGACTGCTGGTGCTACAGATCTGATCGTGGAGATCGAAGTTACCCGACGTTTACAGAGTGCCCGCAGCAAGACATAAACATGAATTCTAGGAGTCCACTGTACGTACGAGATATTTTTGTCTGATCCTGGGCATTGATATCGACCTTTGGGTAAATGGACCTATAAAAGGCCTAAGACCCCTTGTTACATCAGTGAATGACATCTAATTCAATACGACTCCAGGATTCTGAGATTATTCGGTCTGTATTCAATTCGCCGGTTTGGCCACTGTGTTTAATGATGGTACCCATTATGATATTCTTGACGGCTTATAGATATCTGTCATCAGTGTCTCTGGCAGATAAGTGCAATTCGCACAGATAAGACTACTTAGCACCCATTTGCAAAGAGCCAGAGGCACTTTCTACCCCACCCCCAGGGTATTGAATCCAGTGCAAAGGACTTGCAGCGTCATTCACCAGTCGCGATCATGCCGCCCGAGGCTAACTTCCAAATTGTCAAAGCTAGATTTGTCGCGTTCTTTGTCGAGAACATCATTTTGGGCTTCTATTTTGTCACCTTTTACCACACTATGGTGTCTCTCTTATCAACTGGCTATAGAAGGAAGGCCTTTCAAGAAGTCAATTACTCTATGTTCTCTGTATCGGTTGTCATGTGCATCAATGTGACAATGGGTAGTGCACTGGACTTCCTCTTGGTCTGGAGAGCTTTCGTTCAGCCTCCTCCTGGTGGGGCTGCTGTGAGTTTCAAAGAGCTATCATACTGGGGAACTGTTTTGAAGGTAAATGTTTCGTCTTTTTTACATGTTTACCCTTCTGAAAAACACAATGGTAGTCGGTCTTTCTTTTGTTCCAGACAACTATCGGGGACGCAATGCTGGTAATGCGAGAAACACGCACATTTTTCTACTTCTTTCTGATAGTTTCCATTCTCAGATTTACCGTTGCTGGATTGTTTATGCCCGTTCCTGGCTGGTGGTCGCATTTTCAATTCTTATGTGGATAGGTGGATCCATTTGCGCAATATTCATTGTTTATTATGAGAGCACCATCAAACAGCATGCTCTGGTGAGCGCGGGGGTACTTCACCCATTTGGGGTAGCCTTTTGGGCCACAACAGTGGCGTTGAATGTCATCACCACTTGTGCGTTTATTTAATTTACAAACAAATACACCTCTCTGAACCCGCGGCAGCACTTTTGGTATGGCCCCTGTGGAAAGTAGCTCGGAATCGCGACGAGTTCGCATACCAGACCACAGGTGGCCCCCGTCCCAACACAATAAAACAGGTCATGCAAGTTATCGTCGAATCTGGGCTGTTATACACTGTCGTGGCTTTCATGACATTTGTAACATATACTATTGGAAGTAACTCGTTATACGTTGCGTCAGGTGCTGTGCGTTGTTTTTATTCTTTTTCAAGTCTCCTTTACATTTCCTAAACCTATAAATATTTTAGGAGGTTGGCATAGCTGGAATTGCTTTCAACCTTATCATAATTCGCACCGCCAAGGTATCGCGCACCGTCTCCGCAATAGCCAGAGAAAGCACTCTACCTCGACGTATCGTGGCTCGCGACATAGGCAACTCTAACTTCGATGATAAAGGTCGGGTGCAAATTCTGGTCTCGCACGATACTATACACGACGCGCTCTCCAAGGATACCTCCTCCAGCCATCAAACAGAGCAGTCCAAAACAAGGATGGACGATCCGTATCAAACTGCTGACGACTCGCAAGTTCTATAACCATACTCCGATAAAAACTGCCATGTATTTTGAGATTAGGTTGACCCCTTATCCGGGATGGAATATTTATGTATGGGATGTTAATGATTTTGAATGTGAAAAGTTGAACGAGTTACATCTTGAAAGTCAATGGAACAGGCCTAAAAGTTGCAACGTCCCCTTGTGCCAGACTTTGTACCGCACATACCACTAACTGTTTTACCCAAGATTTTTGGTGCCTACGTTTGATTGACAGTGATCAAGTCCAGCCAGATTGTAAGTCTCAGCCAACATTGTGTCTTGGGAGAGCCGCACACCATATGTATCTTACATATCACCAGGGATACATTAGTGGCCCACAGGGGTTCATGTAAGTTGTCGGGTGTTGTGTACTCGCCTAAAATGATATATCCCGGCAGCATTTTGGCGTAGATATTTACATCGCACAATTTTCCTTCGAGTTCAAGTATGTAAATACCTACGCCATAGAGAGTAGTCCCGCGGGCCTTAGTTCATTGTGTGCGTGATGCAGGCTGGGCATATAAATTCCCGTGCTATAGCCTCCCGGGCCTCGGAAATTTTTGAAAAGCAGAAATGGACAGTAGCCGAATAGAACCCAAGTTGACAGGTCGCCAATCACCACCACTGAAACGGGCGCGGTTCCTTTTCGTTTCCCCTTAGGAACAAAACATGACCTTCTGGATACGAGAAAGACAAGAGTCGAGTGATGAATCTGTTCAAAAAGCTCCATGCGTCCCCTGTAAGAAATCGGGCGTAGCAACCGCCAAAGGATGGTACATTCGTAAATGGAAGGAGCATCTAGTGCTGCCTAGAAGATTCGTTTTGCGTTGATGGTTGGTTGATTGGACATGGTTAGAGCCTATGATTGGGCTGGATCAAAAATAAATCCGCGGGCTATTTCCATTTATTTGTTGGTTTGCAGATTTTTCCCGCGCATGTATTCCGCAGGACCGCAAGTGGTTTCAAACTCTTCACGGCACCTTCGAATTGCATGATATCTCGATTTTTTCTAAACTTTTGGAAAGATTCACCTTCAAATAAGGGCGCAGTTAGGAGGTCTCTGCAGGTTGCGTACTAGTCTCATATATCATCACATTTGACCTGTTGTCGGCTAACCAGCAACTTGCCATATAATTTGATGGGTTAGTGCTGACAGTTGGACATTTCATCAATATGTCTGAGAAGATACTTCATTCTTCTACGATCCTTGAAGGTATGATGACGACAGTAAAACGTGTCGCGAACCCCTCCTTGAAGACATCTACGGACAGCCTGCGCTGCGTAAGCTCTAGGTATGATATTCACTTCTACTCAAATTTTACCGTAGGGTCTACACCATATGCTACTACCGCCCAACATTTTCCATCGAGTCGTGACGCTCCGGGTTTGATATGGCCACAGATCCATTTATTCCTGGGAATCGGCCGTAATATAAGATGGAAAACAAATCCAGCGCAGTGGGAACGGGGATTCAACCCAACACGACATGGGTATAATTGGGTTGTGTCATAATTCATAATGTGGGGGCCGTGGAAAAGCCAGGAAATGAAGTGATTCATTTCAATGTTCAAACATGAAATACTCCTTTTATCACAAAGAAGGAATTTCCCTCTCCATCATTAAAAAAAGAATATCGTAGTGACACAGCAACAAGGATCTGTCCCGGGTCTGCGGCTCATCCGTTCTGCTCTATATAAATGAATATTTAATCTCACAATCAAAAATTGTGTGAAGATGCTAGTTGTTAGCTCCGCGACCCATGGTCAAGGTTGTGCCGCAAGTTTTTTCCAATATAAAAGCGTGGCGTCACTCTGTCCAAAACTAATTTCGGGTAGACATCATTGCTCCGCGCCGATCGGACGGAGCAACAGGACGTCTTGCTAAATCAAGCCTAGGAAAAGCCGCTCAATTAAGTTTCACTAGTCGACGAAAACGATATACCTTTCCGAAATAGTAAATACTCAGGCTACTGACTACACGTACCTACAGACGCCCATATGTCAGATCATAAGGTATATATAAACCAAGCACTGCGATCTCCAATGTCCGAGGCCTCGTTCTCCTGGGTACCTCCGAGTAGTCGAACACGGGCTTTATTTTTATTCTGGGCCCGCAAGTATAAGAAATTACCGAGTGAAAGGGCAGCCATCATGCATGCCGAAACAAGTAACACAATAGTGCCCGTTGTGTAACGTGGCGGCTTTGACCATGTGCTGAAGAGCCACAAGGCAATTATCGCACCGACGTTTGTCATGATGAAGCCTATGGCAATGGCGGTCGCACGTCGTGTTTGGGGAGCTGCGTTATTAGAGATCCAAGTGGCGAGTGAAGGACCTGAGCAGTAGATTCCGGAGAGTGAAAAGAAAAGACTGCCGTACTGAACCCGAGGATTTAATGAACCTGATATATGTAAAGTTGGAATCATGAGTCATCAAACGAAGGTTAGGTGCCTACCGAGGTACATGGAGAATCCGATGATACACAGGATAGAGGAAAATATTGCCGATGGAGCGCGAAGGCCATATTTGTCTGAAAGGAGGGATACACTCACAGTCACTTCGAAAAGTTAGTTAAATTTTGAAATGATAAGAGAAAAACTGACCGACAAATGAGGCGGCGAAGGGGGGCACACTCATTAATTGGGCTCTGGACGCCGAGAAACCCAATGCTACCAGGATAGAGGGAGTGAAGCTTATAAACTCATCAGCAAGCCGGGTGAGCACCCGAAGTAGATATTGACGCTCACTATGAGAGTGACCCAAGCACAATCCCGGCAAAGAAAAATATTGTAGCAACAAACCAGACTTGGGGGAGAAGGAACGCCTGGCCGACCTGTGCCCAACTAAAAACATCACTTTTATCATTCATAGTGCCCTCGTGTGTGAGTTGTGCCAGGATGCCTTCCTTTTCTGTAGGTGTGAGGAAAGACGCACTCTCAACTGAACGCGGAAGGAAGTATAGGGAAACGAGCCCAAAGATGACTGAGAACAGCCCCTCCAGGATAAAGAGCCATGCCCAACCAGCTTTTCCACCAATTCCGTCCATATTTATGATACCAAAAGCAAGAAGTCCACCAAATGCACCAGATAGGGACGCAGCGGAAAAGAATATTGCGACACTAAAAGATTAGTCAACAGTCACGCACACAGTACGCGTGTCCGAAGAGAATCCCTTACCGAAGCTGGAGCCTTTGCCGAGGGTAAAATGACGACAGGTAAAGAATAATTGCAGGGAAGATACCACCTGTGCCATAAAATTGGTCTACATTGGTTCACATACGATGTAATTATTACCTTCGAAAAGGCCTAGCAGAAAACGGCATGCTAGCAAGTCATGGAAGTTACGAACCAGGCCTGAAGTGTGGCCGTCAGTAATCGATACCTCGGGATGCCAATTCAGGAAAAAGAAACGAACCTTGCAAGGTCGTGACAATTCCCCAAAGTACCAACAAAGATGGAATCAGGCGATCAGGTCCGACGATCTACATCGAAAAGAGAATATCAACACCAAAAAAAATCAGGGCGAAGACCATTGGACTACTTTCAAGAGAAGGTTCGTTGGAATTTCGATCAGAATGTATGGGCTGTACAACAAGTCAATTAAAGATAATATCATCCTAGGCGTTAAGAAGCTTACATGAGGGTGACCGTCAGAGCTATGCTAAACTTGAAAGGAATCAGATCAAACTTAAAGGGACATAGCCTAAAGATTTACTTGTGTATTTGTCATATGTGTATCCTTCTGTAGCCCTGCGATTCGAGCATTACCAACATTTGAGCGGTCCTAAGTTTAAGCCGAATAAGACAAAATATCTTGACCTGGTTAAAGGGCGCTCACAAGTAGGTATAATAGGTAAATGACCGAGATGAATGGCAACAAACGTAGGTCCATCTTTATCAAAGTCGCGTTGGAAATAGGCTTTCCAAGGACGTTCTCTGATATGTCCGAGTGTGGGCCTCCATTTGAAGATAAATCCTCTTGAGATGGTTTCTCTTTCACGGGCGACGACTGTGGCTCCATAATACCGTGTGGCACGAAAAAGGGCGTAGTCACGATAAACTCACCTTTCTGTTTATAAGTGAGGTTTACCTGATGGCATTCGTGCTTTTTGCGTGATGAGAAACCACGCCAGCAATCACGATCTCATCGAAATCTTGTAGTATGAATTGCCAGTGTAGTTCGTCCGGTGAGCAAGGTACTTGAACCTACACGCCGTCTATGTATAGAGTCGATCACTGACGGTTTACGGCATGCAAAAATAGTTGCAAACAATGCCATCCGGTTGCTCCCGACATTCATCTCAAAAGGGTTCTTCTGAAAAAATAATTCTTGAGTCTCGATAACGCCGCAACGACATTGTACAATAATAAATGGGTGCAACGATCTCTCCTCAGCAAAAATAAATGAGACTAATCGAGTACGCTTGACTTGAGAATGCGCGCACTTGATATTGACGTTCCGACTCTGACTGACTCGTACTGAGTACACACATCACGATCTCTAGTTCTAGATTTTGTGAGCTCATGTTACATCATTGGAATTTTCGCATCTGAAGATGTTTCACAGAAATTTCTTGTTCTCCCAGGGGTTTCTCTCATACAAAGTGATTGGAAGCCCAATCCCGAAAAGTAAGAATCGTTATATTTCCTTTAATGTCTGCCGATGCCCAGGCTGTCAAGCGATGAATAGATTTCTTTCGTTCGATGATCCGACGTCATCAACACCGTCGTAATGTTGGAGTTTCAACATGGAATCTCGGGCTCGTGCCCTACGTAAGTTCATGTGGGCGAGAAGTTTATAACCTTATAGCGTCCACGCGTACCTCGGCCAGACAGGGGGAACAACTTCCTGGTGATTTCGGAGGAATCGCGTGAATTTTAAAGATTGGGACGTGTTATCACACCAATCACGCGTTATCTAATTCGGTCCGTTGGTCAACTTTCAACTCATCAAATTTTTGTAGAATAACCCACTTCATAGATACATGGCGGTATGTTATATGATAAATTGTTTCTCACCTATTCACCCCAGATGCGCTTTGCGGCTGCAACCAGGAGCTGCAACTTTTTGCGCTGGTCCTATATGATACATAAACCTTGTAAATTCCTTCATGAAAACAATGTCTGTATTGCTTACGTCCTCAGTAACAGGATTCCCTTGCCACGCTGATGCGAAGCCACACTGGGTACTAATGCATAACCTGTCCAGAACATGAGTAGATATCATAAGTGACAAAGAGGATATTTACTGGTTCAACGCTTGATCTCTTGAACGTCCTTGATCACCTTTACACATCGCGTCTACTGCTTCATTGACACGAGTTTCGATTTCGTCGATTGATTCCAGCTGCAAGGTAATAAAATGAGTGTACCATGTGTTTCTGCACAACGCTTATAACAGTTCTTCTACCTACCTGCGGTTTCTTGGTCGTAACAAGTCCGAGGACTGCTACTTTGTTCAGGGGAAGGTGTGCCAAAGGCGCAAAGTCGCCAGCACGTTCGGTATCGTATTCGAGCTGGGATGATTAATAAGTAAAAACGAGATATTGGAAAGACACTATGCCTTACGTAGAAGGTGTCCACGTCAAGGCTGTTAAATAGCTTAGTAGCGACCTGTGCATAGCTTCCTTCAGCAAAGTGCATTCCCTGTTTGACAGTCAGACAGAATAGACATGAAAGGGTATTAATTACCCGGTTATTTCCGCGACACATGTGTACACTCAATGTCAAATCTTCTGGCCTTCCTCGCGTACAAAGGTTCATTGCACGAACATATGTATCGAATAGCGCCTCGGGGTCTTGTCCATCATTTTTCATTCCAGTTATCATACTCTCGCTACAGAAAAAGCAGAAACTCGGGTTGTCGATCTGTATATGGCCTAGTTCGCCGCGTTAAACGAAATTCGGTTAAATTATAGGACTCACGGCATCCGTTCTCATAAAGTTCTGCAATTTCGGCACGATACGCCACCCCGAGGTCATCAAAGAACTCGTCTGCATGAGATGAAGTAAATGAGATTATTTAGTGAAAGGCGTCCGTACCATCATTCTTGTAAATAGATAAATCATAAGTCTCCTTTGAGAGATGACGCTGGTGAATCCAATTTGGCGCACCCATCGCAATCTTGATGTTTTTCACATCCTGGATAGGTGAATCATGAGCGAACCCCAAATGCCAGTATTAAAGACAATTTCCCTACTTCTGGAGCTACAAGGCTCTTCAGATACTTGAAGTCTTCAACGTAGAACGGCTTTGTACGCTTAATTTTGCCCTATAAACAAACTGGCATTAATGAACTCGGCCGGGGTTCCGAAGCGCAATGTCAACTTACATCACAAAAGAAGGTTGCGATCTCTTTAGTTCCGGATTCATAGTGCGGCGCAATATGAGGAATATATCGCTAAAAACAAATAAGTCGATGAATGATCTACACGAACTCGCCGCTACCTTGCAGGTTTCAATAGGCCCTGGGGCATATGAGATAATGGTAGATAGCTGTATGGAAACCCGCTCACTATTCAATCCTTTAAATCCTTCCAAATTATCGAAAACTCCTTGAAAAAAAATGGCTCTAACATATTTTGGCACCCAGACGACAACGGTGGTACATAGGACAATTTGCCATACCTTCGTAGTTCTCCATCTGTAATCGACTTTATTCCAACTTCACGCTGCATCTCAACTACAGCTTTGATTGCCTCATTTTCGAGCTCTCTCAAATCCTCTTTAGAGCATTGTTTTGCATCGAAGAGAAGACGTCCCTGATAGAGGGCCGTAGGTCGTATGAGGGAGCCAATATGTTCCGCGCGAAAGGGTGGATGGATATGTAACGATCGAGGGGACATGGTGGTCGGAAGTATTTCAGAGCGCGTGCGATTCTGATGGATTGGACAGGCTATTGATATTCGCCAGGTTGCGAAAGCGCTGCGTTATTTTAAACTTCTTCGGAAGTGTCTGAGCGGCACAATAGGCACAAATATTGAAACAAACTGCTTTTTAATGAGAGCACGTGATAATTATGGTTATTTAGGGTAGGTGTTCCTGGTTTTGTAGGTTTGGCGAAGGGACCTGAATGGTTCGAACTTCGTGGGAATATTCCCCATGTCCTTCTACAACACCGTCACTGCTACGCCCCGGTAATCTCTACATTGTATCCATGCACATCTGGGATTGATATTCTACACTGATTACCCTTGGATGGGACTTTTGCGAGACTTGACTGAAGGGGTCAATCAAACCGACAACCTCCATATATCAGTACTTCCATTCCAACCGGACTGGGCAGGTGGTACTAGCGGCACTAACGGATTGACAAACCTACAAATTAGTTCGGGTGATGGCTATTAACGACGTGGTCCGTCGTTAGGGTGTGTTGCATCACCTCTATAGCTCATGTTACCTTTCTAAATACTGCCCCAGACTCCATGTCAACAATCTATTTCACGGACCATCAAGCCTGTAAACAGTGTACGGCCCATAGGCGCCATTGTTGCCCTTGACAATGCGTTCTACAGCCTAAGAGCCGCTGCAGAAGAGGAGGAAAGCAGAATGCACACAAGTTCAATACCGATTAGTACCATGTATGTGTACCTTGTATAAGTTGAATAAAAACGTTTTGAATTTTTCGAAACTTGGACCATAAGGTAAGACCACACTCTGCACGGCAATATTAATGCAAAAACGTCTCTCAGATTCTGTGTAGGACCGCCTTGGGCGGTACAATCAGGTGCATGCTACGTAATTTATAGCGTCTGTCGGCTAAAACCAATTTCTACAGTCTACAGGTCCATTCAAGCAAAATTAGAGTTTGCTGATGGACGTGTGCAATGATATAACTTTTTCGATTCCACTCTGCGACCAGTCATTCCTCAAGTAGCATCATATGGTACTCCAGGGAAAGGCTCATCATCATAGCCAATCTTCATCCCATATCCATTGCCAACCTCCATGGTAACGACTTGGCCATCTTCTCCCCTCGTTATCCTCGCAGCCATGTACGGTCGGTGTAATGTCGCCACATTAGTAATGGATATTATCCCCGGAACGTGCTCGAAAAGGTCTCTTGCCTGAGATGCAAATATATCTCGTTGGTTGAATAAAGGAATAATCCCAGAATCCCCAAAATAGTGCTCCTCGTAGTATATATGTTTGAGATGGATGAACCCGTTCAAATCACCAGCGATGGAAACCTTAGCATGTGCGTTAGAATTTTCTCTAATTGAATTGGTAGTTTCAAACTTACAAAATTGGGAAGTGGAAAGCTGGCGCCATGGAATCCAATTTCTTCCAAGTTCGGGGCAGCACGAACGATGGAGTGCATGAAATTATCAAACACAGTCCTCGATGCTTTGTTTGTAGCACGTTGGAATACTCCCTTTTTATCTTCGTACCAGAGACTGCCCTCAATGCTCTTGTTCTTGTTACTCGAGGAGGGGGCCTGGCCGATGTCCAAACTTCTGAGGTTTGGCAACCCTTTCGAACAGAGAGTCCGTAGAAGGTAGGGTATTTGTGCATTGATACTTTCGTGGATGGAAAGGCTGAGCACTCGGCCAAGGATAGGTGCGAGGAGCAGGGCGTCATTCCAGTGGACCTGTCAGAAACGGTTTAGAATCTTACACATTTAGGCACTGTCTAAATTCCTCGTACCCTAAGGTGTCGAAGTTTTGGGAGTAAATCAGCGGGCGCAGATGTAAACCAACAATCGCCTCCGCGTATGCGGCTCGATGCGATATTGAGGTATTCAATGGACGGATGGCGTTCCCAGAAGGCCATGGCTTGCGATGTGTTCACGTCCGTGCATGATGCCAAGGTTAATGATCGCAGGCAAGGGAAGACAATGGGGACTCAAAGTTTGAACAATCTGGTTTCAGGTCGAGCGTATGCAGTGAGTGGGCAAGGGAAGAGATATGCTGGAGGAGCTTTTTACTAGCCGAAGGCTGAAGTGTACCCCCTGCAACATAAATTGAGAAACTGGTAATACCCTGTAGTGTCCATTAGAAACGAGGGTTTTTATTTAAAGAAGAAACACGTACTAAAACTTGGAGGAGGCCTGAATCTTCGAGCCATGGCTCATCTAGGTCATCAGTAAAGCCATCGAGAATGAGGGCGCGAAGCCTGGGACACTTTTTCTTGATCTGTGACCAGAATTCCTGCCCAAGTTGACCAAATCCCTTGACCGGCTCATAGTTGTTTCGATCGTCATAATACCATCCGTTGCTTAGGTGCAAACCCAGTGTGTGGATGAATGGTAGATATCCCTTCGATATAACGTCTGCAACTCGTCGGACAACATCTGAAGGAGGGCTCTGGATCCTTGTTTCAAGCGATAGATCTGACATAACGTGTAATTCACGGACAACTTTCCCAAATAGAGGGTCGTCCTCGAGTTTCTGTAGGACCAGTAGGGCATCTGCCTCGTTCTTCAGAATTAGCCGGGAATAGACGAGAGGAAGAGCAGTTTCTGAAATATGGCGGTTGGTCAGCGCGAGGGAAAGCAGGGTCGAGGGAGTTGCGTATAATGGAAGCTGGGCAGCGATGATAGGGTAAATTTCTGGTAAAAGGTTGTTGAGCGGGCCTTGTTCACTGGGAGTGGGCATTCTGCTTCTCCAGACCGAAAGGAAGTTGGAAATAGTTCTGGTTCCTAAGAACTTAAAACATATCCGGACTTGATCATCAATGCTTCTAAACACGATCAGAAGGTGGGTCTGAATGGATGATGAGAGAACGAGACGATATCGTCGGAGCATAACTTAAATTAGTCTACGACGCCGAGCATAAAAAGGCCAGCCCGTTGAACAAATCCTCAGCTGGTCTTCTCATTTACAAAGCTACTAGAGTGCAGGTCGCCTAGTTTTCTACACCTAAAAAATATCCAAGGAATTTGATCATGAAGCTTTCTCTCGTTTCTACTACCCTTCTCGGCCTTGTCGCCTACTCAAATGCGGTCCCTCTGCGTATTGTTGAGGCACCAAGCACGAGGCAAGTGCAACAGCTTGTATCAATCTTATATTTTGGTATCTACGCTAACCATTTGCAGAGCATATGAACCTGGGATCGATACCCTTGCCACGAGATTCTATGAATCTGAAATCGAGGCCCTCATCGCGAGGTAAATATTGCTATCATTGCTTTTCTACTGACCTCAAGCTAGTGACTCACAGAACGTATGGATTGATCGAGGAACTCGCCGAGAGAGAATGGTATGAAGACTTGGAAGTCCGCACCGTAAGCCCAACGCTCCCGATCAATGGAAAAAACCAACAGTCATGTTAGGGTGATTTCGCCAATACGAATAAGCGAATTAAAATTAAAGCTTACGAATTCATTGACGCCGCGCTCAAGAAGAGAGCGATCCAAACTGCAGCTCAGCCCTCGCATCGAACTGGGACATATCACCACAATGCCCAATTCCATCTTGATCGCCAACAGCCCACCAATGCCAAAGGTGACCACAAAATCGCCGTTCAATTGAACAAGAGCGGCACTTCCACCATTGGTCAGGTCGTTATCAACAACAACCAACATGTGTCTGAAAAGACAGTCAGTTTCTTCGTTCTTCGATTAATATCAATTGACAAAACTACGATCTTTTACTAAAGGTTGCTGACCAATTGAAGCACTCTGTAGATATTGGCGCCGAGGTTCACGCAAGAGAGCTGAGGGGGCCGCTGCCCAGGGCGGGCATTGAGTAGTACTGGTTGTATTGTGAGAAGGAATTTCAATCCCTGTCGGTGTGGGGTCTGTAGGACGTACTATGTGTGGGCCTAAGATAATGTCAAACAAAAAATCTTTAAGCACCTCAATCGAGGTTTCGTGAGTAGGCTGATTGTTGTGCAAGGATCCTTTTACAAGAATTAGAGAGTGTGGATATAAGATCAGAGTCTGTTTGCCACTGGTAAGAAGTTAGAAGGCCATTTACCAGGATCAAAGCCGAATGACTCTATCCAGAAGCGAGAATGAAAACATCCACAATGATTCCAAAAGGTCCAAGTTAACATAGGAATGGATTGGCCAGATTTGAGTGTCGCAATACCGGAGTTCGGGAACGTTCCACGGGATGGTGCCTGATACGGGATATTTAGTAATATTTGGGTTGACCCACTCTTGAACAAGTTCTTGAATTTCCGGATGGCTTTAGAATATAAGAAGCCACTCAGAGGAGACAGGAAAGCAACATAACAGGGCCTGCCAAGAGAACCTGTTCACGGCCGCTGACTGTAAAATTTCTTTGGGAATGCGTTGCCACAGCGACATAACACACGCAAATAACCTCTGTCAACAGTTGTGACGGATATGAGCCGGTTAAAAACGAACCGACGACCGGCGGTCAACTCCCCCAGGTTGTCAGTGTGGGCGGACAGCAGCTTAATCTGGCAAGCCGCCTCGAGTCCTCTTATCTTAAAATATTCGAAACGGATGATTAAGCCTGACAGTTAGCGCGAATGGACAGTTTCCCACAGGCCATCAACATGCCAGGACCACGCCCAATCTTAGTAATAGTAAGTCCCCTCAGAGTCCCCAAAACCTTGCGACCGTTGCTGCGAATAATTTCTCACAAGAGATTTGTAGAACTTATAAACAGCTCTTTCCCTTACTTTTGCACCTGTATTTGTATCTGTCACGTTCCTATCACTCGTCTTAACGGGAACGTGCTGGAGCGAGCGACAGCTGCCCGTGTCCTCCGTTTTACATCATGCACCGCTTCTTACTTTTTCTGATTTCTGCTTCCTCATGGGCGTCATTTGGGACCAGTAAAATTATTCACTCCATCAGCGATCTACAGTGTTCGGAATATGATTTCATCATCATTGGCGGTACGTATTCGTGTTGCAGATTCTCGCGATTACTTCAATAATCCGAACCTAGGTGGCACTGCCGGGAGCGTCTTGGCAAACCGTCTTTCAGAAAACCCACACAACAAGGTTCTTGTACTAGAAGCAGGAATCAAGTTCGTCCAAACCATACAAAATATTCCCAAAACACATGATTTACTTTATTTCATAATAGCAATGCTGGAATTCAAGATGTACAAGTTCCTTTCCTGGGTGTGACCTTACCTGAGACGAGCGTGGACTGGAACTTCACCACGACACCTCAAGGTAAGAGCATAACTGAATTACGGGAATAACTAATTACGGTCGGACATAGTCGGGCTGAACAACCGTTCTATTGAGTTAGCAAGGGGTTTTGTACTGGGAGGAAGCAGCAGTATCAGTTGAGTAATGTCAACCATATCAGTGACTTCTCTGAATCTCGTCTAGATTTCATGGCCTGGAATCGAGGTTCACAAGATTATTGGAATTCATTCGTCACCGCAACGAAGAATCAAATGTGGTCATTTACGGCTCTTGAGAAGTACTACCGAAGGGTGCGCTTCTCTTTTCCTGTTAGAACTACACTAATAAATCTGGTCAGACATCTACTTTAGTTCCTCCCGCCGACGGACGTGACACTACCGGTGATGTAGATCCTACAGCATATGGTAACGGTCCTGTACAGGTCAGCATCCCAGGATTTATGACGGAAATTGATAACCGTGTCACGGAATCGGGAAAGATATTGGGAGGGAGGTTTTCTTTTATTGAAGACCTGAACAAGGGGAAAACTCTGGGATTTGGTGAGTGAAAGAGTACCAAATATAGCTTACATGCCAGAGTCTGATATCTTCGCAGCTTACGCGGCATCTTCTATTGGAAACGGTACAAGAAGCAGTGCCGCTACTGCATACCTAGAGCCAATTTTGAAACGAAAGAATATCGATGTGCTTATTTCAACTCGAGTTGCAAGGGTCACAGGACATGCCGCTTCGAAAGGGATAACTCATATCGATACCGTGGAAATTTTACAGAATCCTGGTGGTAAGTGCGTTCCAAACAATCGCTGTATCCTGGACTAACTCTATGGTGAGATATACCTCACCAAATCAAAGCGTCGAAGGAAGTTCTTCTAAGTGCCGGAGTGATGGGTATGTTTATGACTAGATACCCCCACGTAAAGTGGTTAAATTCCTCCCAGGGACACCTCATATCCTGACATTGTCAGGGATTGGGCCTAAAAAGGTTCTCAAAAATCTCGGAATCAATGTTGTGGTGGCCGCCGAGGACGTAGGGGCCAATTTTGCTGACCACCCCTTGGTCGCAAACTACTTCTCAGTCAATTCCAATCATACCTGGGACCCCGTTTTACGGGATCCTTCACTTTTCGCGGCAGATCTCTCTGAATGGGTAAATTCAAAACAAGGACTATTCGTTGACACTGCTGGAAACACCTATGGGTTCATGAAACTCCCCCATGGTTTCGCTGACCCGTCCACTGGTCCACGTTCTGCCAATACTGAAATTATCTTTGTCGTAAGCTAAGCGTTATCATATATTCGCGTTCCATACACTTTTTATGATGCAGAATGGTTTCGCACCTTTTGGTGCAACAATACCACCAACAACTGGATCCTATCTTTCTATGTTAACCGCAGTTGTATCTCCCACATCTCGTAAGGCCCTATCTCCCTGGGCTGTATGGGATATTACTGATCTATATCTTAACGCCAGGTGGGACTGTAACTACGGTATCAAGAGATCCATTTGCGCCCCCGAAAATCGACCTCAATATTTTCACAACGGACTTTGACATTTCTGCCATGGTACAAGTCATGAAAGACGCCCGTACCTTAATATCGGCCTCTCCTTGGGATGGCTATATCATCGGGCCATTCGGTGAACTTGCCAATGCAACAACCGACGATCAACTCGCAACCTTCGCTCGTAACAATGCTGTAACGGTGAATCATCCTGTGGGAACTGCTCGGATCTCTCCTGATAATGCGCGCTATGGTGTCGTTGACTCCCATCTGAAAGTGAAAGGTACATCGGGACTACGGGTTATTGACGCCTCTGTTTTGGTAAATATTTTGTATTTTGCGGTGGAGCTTCTCTGATTTTTCTCTCGCGATAGCCTCAAATCCCTGAATGCCACCCACAGGCTTTAGTGTATACCATTGCAGAACGTGCGGCAGATCTTATTAAAGCGGATCATGGCCTACTTTGAGTATCATTAGTATCGATATCATAATTCATGTCTATGTTAGTAGGTATATTTTCGTCATTGTCCTCATAAAATCTTCTATCAAAAGAGGTATCATATATGATGCCAGCCTTGAAGCTTTGAGGCTCAGGTGCGGACGGAAATATTTTTGCTGACCCAGCTATACAGAGCCTGATTATCCGGTACCTTATTCAGGTACATTGTGCGTTGGTTTTGACTCGTCCCATTTTTTTCTGTGGTAAACTTCGCACTGTGGTCTGCTAAAATACTCCTAATACGTTCAATCAATATTCACCATCGAACCGCACATTCATAACATAACCTGTACTGTGCCCACAGTGGTGCAGACTATGAATGATACATAGGCACAAACTCTTGATATTAGCTCGTATTGAGGCAAGCTGGGAGGCGCCCCGTGACACCGCCGGCGTACACTTACGGTCCATAATCAACTCATGAGCCACTGTTATCAATTATTCATCTACTGGCCAACGAGGACCAACATTATAGAATTATCTTAATATAGGAGCTAACCTAGATGATATGAGTATTCTAGATTCCCACTCAAGGAGTCTAAGAAATAGCTACAGAGTGAGATTGCAGAGGATCAGAATCCCTCGTCCTCCCGGTGTTTATGGGCTGTGGAATATCGTTGTGATCAATACGAATATTGCTGCCAACTCATCATATTTTCTCACCATTTGGCTGCTTTGCGGTGCCCGCGACTTCGATACTTTCCTCATCGTGATGTTCGTTGGTTGAGGTATTGACGGAGACATTGAGCATCGGGACTGCGTGGCTTTTTGACATACTAATCGTATCAAGGCCCACACCAGACTGTAAACCGAGACTTCCATCAAATACTGTTGTATCTCCTGAACTTCGACTTCCAACAATACGCATGCGCGAATTGAGAACCTATGGTGAGAATCCAGTCAGTTATCCCAAGATTCACAGTATATCTTGCTCACTGCAAATAAACTGTTCGAATATAGTTTGGATAGCGCAATAGATGGGCTCAGATGGAAATTATTATGAGGAAAGCGGAGGAAAAGGGTCAGGTCGAGGACAGCGAAAATTGCACAAACGGCGCCTGTCTCAATTGTAAGGCGGACTATTCGGACTATGATCGCATTGGTAGACCGCAAGCCAGAGCGTGATGTGAGGAGTGTATATGTCATCGACATTGTGATAATTATATCACAGAGGGCAGTTCCGATTAACCATACCTATAAGGTCGTCGGCTGTTGAAACACCAGAGATTAAAAGGAAAACTCACGCATGTGTCTTTAAAATTGATTGTCTGGACTTCGGAGAAATGACCAATTAGGTGTGCCGAGCTTCCTGACCAAATACCTGCGCCTGCTTGTACTAAAGCCAGCTTAATCCAACACAATAGGTCGATGCGCAGGGAAGAGGTCATAATGCTTACCACAATGATGACAACAGGGATCCCGGTTCGCTTCTTTAATACCCAGATGCGCCATGCGTAGAATATCTGGCCCAGTCCACTGACTTTGGGAGACAATCAAACTAAGCTCATCAGAGATGCCATGAACACATACTAATGGAAGTCATCACAGGACCATGAAACCAGTACAGTCCAACCTCGTTCAGGTCAGCAAAATCTCCCCATCTAAACAAACAAGTAAGCTCGGGCGAGTCCCGTGATTGTGGTTTGGGCAAACCCAAAGCCGAAGTTTCGAAACCCATCCCGGGTAGCAAGCACAGTTTGCGCCACCTCGAAAATATAGACGGAGTACGCAATTGCTTTGGTTGGAAGGACACGGTCGTTTGGAAATGCAATGTAGTAGATATCTGAATGCATAGGTGAGGCAGCGCTTGAGCGAATATAGTGATCACGTTACAAGCTTGGACTGTCAGGACACCGAATAGGCCCCAATTAAAGAAGTGCCCGATTACCTGCACGTGTAAATTTGCCAATAATTCACTTCGAGAAATTCACCAGTACCAGTGGTCCCGTCCTTTACATGAGCGGAAATAGTAAGTTCTGGAAAATATGAAATATGAGAGTGTGCTTACAGTTCAACAATATTAGAGGGAGTTGACATGGACTGTATTTGATTACTGGCCATCACAGGAAGGGGCTGTAAAGTGTCTTGGATATAGGTTTTCGCTTCTGTTCACTAGCATTTATAGTCAGTACAATTCAATCAATCAATCAGATGAGTGCATAAAAATATCTGTACAGTTGATCCAACGCGAATCCAGTGCAAGATAATGGGGCCTTATGACTACTTTTAGAATAGTGAATACTCCCCAAAATATGGGGGTAAGTTCAAAACTAGATAGAAATGGAAAAAAAAAAAAAAATTGCGAGACCTATCATTGTGACAAGATACACAAATAATCTGTCTCGCGGTTGACGGCCGGCGTATTGATGGAACATATAGCACGATTTTTCTGTCATCGGGAACTGAGGACACAAGGCTACTCTCCCTTTTCTGGTACTTTCCAAATTGGAAGCTGTTACCCATATGCCATAGCACGGCCATGATGTATCAATGTATGCATGCAGATCATTTGAGTAAGGGTCCTAGGTCCTATTATGACTGTTTCCGATGTATCCTATTGGATGTAGAAGGCTCCTGCGCGACGGCTTGCAATCATGCTGGCATCATAATCTGCTAGAGTCGATAACCCGTCCGAGGCCCCTCCCCACTGTGGACCATTCGTAATGGAGCGCAATGTATTAGGAGCACAACTAAAGTTAAAAGGTGAGGTCAATAATGGGACGTCTACTTACCGTATTAATGAACCTTCGCATCGAGGTATGCTATTTTGAGCTGATAGTGGCCTAGTCACTAGTCACTTGATATTAGCTATTTCTCGCATGCAGGGAAGACAGTTCAAATACTTGTCAAATACATCCCGGCAAAGACCGAGTTGTCTGATCAACCAAACAGGTACAAAGTTAGGCACTGGCATTTCGGAGCAATTTCGGAGGCATCTAAGGCTTGAACGTTGCCTGACCATGGACAGTCTAATAAAGGTAGTTGGTTATATATATCATGGATTTGTATTGATTTCTAGGCTCTTATGCGCTGTCGCCGTGGTGATACCCCGTGTCCCCAATCGTTTGTTTTATTCCCATCGAATTCTCCCCGTGAGGTACGACATTCTCACTGTGCCTTTACGAAAGACGAATAAACCACTTGTAGAAAAGAAGGCACTATAAAATACTCGAAATAAGAAATTTTAACCCCCCACAACATGATTTTCGCCACTCTCAGAACCGTGGCCGTTCCGGTTTTTTATTACTCTTTATCCCCTTGCTTTTGGATCTCGCAAAATCGATTTACCTCCGTGCTTGCACACGGAACTAATACCCAATCACATCTTCTCCGAAAATATAACCCCAAAAATAGATAATTGTTGGTGGACGGTGTTTCTCTAGTTATTGATTGGGGAATTGTGCGATGATGGATGGATCTGCGCCCTTCGTAATTTACTAGGCACTGTTCGTGTTTTGCTTTTGTGAGAACACCCATAATGTCACAGGGGAGATTAGATTATATTAATTCAAATACGACTTGAGTTGCCTAGCACATACAACTGATCGAGAAACATCTGAAGTAGTGACATTCTTCATCTATTAGCTAACTCACATACCACAAAACCGATTGTGAGCCAGCTTAGCACCTTCCCCTTTTCTATCTCAGAACGGGTGCCCTTACAAGACGATTCACGTCAGTCATGTCCACGTGCCACAGTGATTATTTCGATGCCCGAGGATGAAGGGGTTCCTGGATTGAAATCACCGCTGCCAGGCCAAAATACAAAGCTATGGCTAAAGGTAACATGGTATATGCGGGAGGACAAGATTCCTCCATGTATCAATTAAGTCAAAAACCGTCGTCTTCAAGTTTGTACGCTGAGGAAATACCAATATGGTGTTAGTGGGACAAGAATACGATCCCAAAATAACATCCTACCATTAGAATACTTGGCCGGTTCAACAGTTGTACTTTCCTCGTCGTGATGTGCGGTGGTTGACGTGTTGATAGAAACATTGAGTCCGGGAGTACCACCTGGTCGTCTTTTGACCATTCCAATCATGTCTACTCCGGTGCTTAAACTAAGGCTTCCATCAAATGCCGTTGTTTCTCCAGTGCGACTCCCAATTATTCGCATACGTGAGTTGAGAACCTAACAACGGTCAATGATGAAGGGAAAAAATCAGAGCTGATATTCCCCACTTACAGCAAACAGGCTGTTCGAATACAACTTGGAAAGTGCTATAGACGGGGTTAGGTGTAAATTGTTGTTAGGGAAGCGGAGATAGAAGATCAGGTCAAGAATGGCAAATAATGCGCAAGTTGCGCCAGTCTCGATAGTAAGGCGGACAATTCGAATGATCATTGTGTTCGTAGATCGTATGCCCGAGCGCGATGTGAGCAGCGTGTATGTCATAGATGTCGCTACGATAACGTCACATAGTGCAGTACCCGCCAACCATACCTGTTAAATTATTCACCGCTGGTATTGAAGCGGTCAAAGGTGATGAGAAATCTTACCGCTGTATCCTTGTAAGTTATTGACTGGATTCCGGAAAAATGACCAATCTGGTGTGCCCATCCTCCAGCCCAGATCCCTGCACCTGCTTGAACCAAAGCTAGCTAAACTCACTTTTGTAAGAGAAATGCTGATGAAATGTTGATTTAGGGTGGCACTTACTATAATGATAACAATAGGGATCGGAGCTTTCTTTCTTATAATCCAGATACGCCAGGCGTAGAACATCTGCCCCAGGGCGCTTACTAAAAAAATAGTAGAGCTAGCCTCAGTGGTTACTATATAGGTATTCTGTGTACACACCGATAGAAGTCATAACAGGACCATTGATCCAGTAAGTTCCCACCTCATCAAGTTCAAGCATATTCCCCCACCTGTCAGGCGCAAATAAGCCCACATGGGTTCAATCAGTGAATCAAACAAACCCAAAACCAAAGTTTCGAAACCCATCTCGGGTAGCGAGCACGGTTTGTGCCACTTCAAATATATAGATGGAATATGCCAGTAGTTTAGTCGGGAGGACACGGTCGTTCGGAAAAGCGATGTAGTAGATGTCTATGTGGAGAAGGGAGACTCAGGCGAAGCCTGAAGGCTTGGGTGAAAAGGCCTGGCTTACAAGCTTGGACTGTCAGGACACCGAATAATCCCCAATTGAAAAAATGGCCTATAATCTGTAGAAATAAGAATTTGAATATCGCACATCGACGTTGAGGCATTTGTTAATACCAACGGTCCTGTTCTGCAGGCGTGGAGATTTAGCCGATGTCAAAAAACAATTAGAAAACACCCTCACAAGTCAGCAATGTTTGCGGGTATCGGTATGAACGTGGACCCATTGGCGGCCATGGTAGTAAAGGTGGTTTGGAGAGGGGCGTGCGCCAAGTCCGCCATTTTGAGTCGATAAGATTTATAGTCACAGTATGGACACGATCAATCAGATCGATAATTTTACGTGAGCCGCCCACTTGATTGAGTTTGAGTATCGTGATCTGTGCAGCGAGTACATTTCCACCTGTCAAATTTGCATCAAAGGTGAGTTCAAAGCCTAAAAAAGACTGAATAAAAGATAACCTAAGGAACCGAGTGCATAGTGACTGAATTATATCCTACAGTTATTAATAATGTACTCTTGTTATCATGAGGATCTAACAGTAAAATTCAGCGCTTACCACCTATTACTATCATTGAGTACTACTCCGCTTTTGGCTTGTAAAACAGAAATGCCGTCGAACGGGAACAGCTGCACCTAGACCAGTAAGTATGAATGTGTCAAGCGGAGCTCGATACCGGGCCAAATCATGTATCATGTATTTAGCTCCTCTGGGAACGGATCCCGTCTTTTCTCTCGTTATGAAAGTTCTACCAAAAAGAACTTCGGCTTGAGGATACCAAAAGGACCCTGTGCGGAGGTAACCAATTGGCCTGTTTGGAAGATGGGAGAAAGCCATATGTGTAACAAATGCGTACACCAGTAGGAATAAGAAGACATAGTGATCACCATGCGTTTCCGAACTGGGGCCTAGGCGAACCCACCTTTGTTGTGATGGCCCTGAGTTCGCCCGGAAAATCACGGCAAAACATGGCCAATCACGGTCTATTATTTTGAAAATGGGATCCTGGCGCCCACATTCCTCCCTGGTATTTGACGTGTGCAGCAACACTCCGTAAGCCTCTGTACTATATAAACTATTTGTGTACATGCCAAGTGAGTGTCATATCGTAACTGCGTGTCAATGTTGGTCACCAGTCACCAGTCACCAGTGTTGTTCGGTAGCTCTGTCGGCCCAACTCACCCTGCCCCCGGATATCAATAACCATGGCCAGCATCGTGAGATTCAAACCTTAGCCTATCAATCATGAGATTCCTGAGAGTTTTTCTGGCACCCTAAACCATAAATGGCGCGTTCATCGGCGGGCCTTCCTTGCGGTGGCCGTGATTTCGGTTCCCGAAACGCAGCGCCTCCGGAGTCCGTAAGTTCGAAGAGTTAACATGCGAAGTAGATATCTACAGGTATGGCACTCACAAGTACCCACTACGTCCTTCCTTCGAACGAGAGTGAGCGAGAAAGGTAATCATATAGCGTTTTGTGTTGTAAAACTAACCTTCCCACCGCTAGGCTATTCCTTCAGCACCACCACGTATTAAAGCCGCTGTTTGGTACAGCTCTAGTACAACCCAACATTTATTTAAAGCCGGGTGATAAAATTCTAGACTGTGGCACTGGTTCAGGCAAGTAGTTCAGTCCTTCTGCACCCGAGGGCTCTGTTTTTACACTTAAATTCTAGGTGTATGGCTCTTGGATCTCGCAGAATCAATTCCCCCAACCGTGCTTGCCTATGGAATTGATATTCAGCCTCGCCTCTTCCCTAAGGAGCCGCCCCATAACGTTCAACTATCAGTGAATAGTGTTACTTCCCTCCCACTTGAATGGGACAACACGTTTGTCCTGGTTCACCAACGGTTGTTGATGGCAGGGCTGCGAAAAGGCGAATGGATCTCCGCCCTTAAAGAGATGTACAGAGTTCTCGCCCCGGGAGGCTGGGTACAGTTGTGTGAATGTGATTCCTGGGCAGCTGGCCCCGCGGTTGAACGTGAACGATCACTGATGAAAGCATTGTTCGACTCAGAAGGTCTCCTCCTCGATTGTTGTCAAGTCATTCCGTCCATGCTTCGATCGGCAGGATTTACTAATGTTCACATCGTCGAGAAACATCTTACCCTTTTTGGCGAGGAGGGTGCATACGATCGATCGAATTCTGTTGATGTTTTCCGCGCGATGAAAACACCGATAATGGCCCAAGGGGGATTGGGTCACGTCGTGTCTGACGAAGAGTTTGATCATCTAGTGGATGCAGTTGGCAGAGAAATGGAAACTACTCGTGGTTCTGTAAAGCGGTACACAGTTTTCTATGCCCAAAAGCCGCTCGCTTCTATGTAGAGTACAAATTCGTATTTGTACCCAACTCTGTCGTGTTCACAAGATATAGTATAGAATGTCCAAGAATCATAAGCCCTGTGCGATTATGTCTGCGGCCTTCCAAAATCGGATTATGCGGAATTAATATTAAGTGAAGCATTCGAAGACGAAACTATAATCGGACGTACCTTTTCTCCGATGGCATAAGCAAGGCACTGTATATTTGCTGAGATTTGCTAAGATTGGCATTAGAACAAACCAATTTGTATAGGAAAGATATACACACCAAGGGAATAACAGAACAATCAACCTGTCATGGCATATTTCATATCAATAAACATTGAGATAATGTTAAGTCGACAACTCACAACTCGCAGGTTCTCTGTTCCGTACACAAGTAAATCAGGGCTAACCACGCCTCCACGGTCTCGAGGAAGCATTGAGGCTGTTCCTACTGGGTGATGGACTGTTGCTAGTGTATCTCCAATGAATTTATTCACCACATCAGCTGGCGCTTTTTTATCGAAACTCGGCACAACTGTGCTTATTACAGAGTCGGAAAACGGAGCCGTTTCAGATAGGCGGCGTGTGAGCGATAACATGTGTGCAAGGACTGCGGAATCAATGGGACTAGACAAATAGTTTGGATCCACGGAAGGGTGATCATGGGCATCTTTTGAGGTGGAGTGGACACTTCCTCGAGAAAATGGATGATTATACGCAAAAAGGAGAGTTATGTAACGCTTGTTGGGGTCCGGGGTAACCCCTTGGACAGGATAGTGCCCATTGACGGTCAAAATTCTGTCATAGATATTCAGAATATAAACGTTAAGAAAGCAGAAAATCTTACTGAGCGAATGGTTGATTGGGGTCCGTAAGCCAGCCTCGTATGAATTCATACTGCCTCTCAATGCCACGGCGTACTGAAGGATCTTTTGACTCGAAAAGATGTGGGTTGGATGATACGTTTGCCCAAGCTTCCCATTTTTGTAGTTCACTCTCCGATGCAAAGGTCTTTGTAGGAATAAAGGCGAACGTAGAAGATAGCCCCGCCAACATGCCTTGCTGAGCTTTACTGGAGACGGGGGTGAGGTTCAAATTAACTAAACGCCACCAGTATACGCACTATAGCTCCTGATGTTTCTTCAGGATCGAAGGATCACCGTATGCCTCGAATGTCTCAATATTTTGGTTCACTTGGACTACTACAGGTACGCATGCATGGTCCTCTTTAAAGGATGTCAGTAAACCGAGACTTTTATATAAAATCTGGACGTACGAAGGTTCTCGCCTACACCGGGTAACTCAACGATACAGTCGATACCCAGTGACTGCAATGTCCCCGAGTCGCCAATACCTGAGAGCTCGAGCAGCTGCGGGGTGTGGAAAGTGCCTATATTTTACCGGACATCGATGATTGCTGCAGTACATACACATCAATCAACATACCAGCGGATAGGACGATTTCCTTTCGTGCTGACAACGTTTGGACTTGTCCATCTTTTTCTACATTAACACTTGTGGCTCTCTTGAGCCCTCCCTTTCCAGAAGTGAAGTCTACCTACGATATTCTCTTTTAACTTGTCAACAGTACAAAAATAGTTGATGAAAGGCACCTTTGTAACATATACCCCAGTCACAACGAGGAGGTTAGGGAGATCTTTATTCGGAGCGTAATATCCTGGTGCCGAGTACGATCTGGTAGCAGTTCTTGCGTCTACTGTAGTTGGGCAAAGAAAGGCCCCGACCGGACGCCCATCGCTCTAACGTGATTGAGCCAGACTTTACAATATAAAACGAATATTTGTTACATTGTCAGGTTTGCGAGGGACTCCCACGCTTTCAAGGGAGTCGAGTAGCGGCACATGGAGCTCACTTATCAGAGGTGGCCAAGACTTCGCAATTCCTCCTATAGAATATATTAATGGACGAGCATTGCGTAGTTGCTGCCCGACATACCTGTGTGCCCGTGTAGAGCCGGGTCGGGGGAGGCTGCCATCTTTTTCCCATCAACGGATGCATCAGGGGGTTGGAGTAACTCGCTCTAAACAAAATCATGAGGGAACGTGGAGCTGATACTTCGGGTTCATTTTACCTTCATCATATCAGCGTGGAGAGTATCCCAATTCCATCCAGGGTTCCCCATTTGCTCAAATGCATCGAGCTCTTCTTTTGACGGACGAACGAACCCCATGAAGTTAAGCTAATCAGACCCAAATTACGCCTAAGCACCCGAAAAAAGGAGGAATATCCTACAAGTGACGAGCCTCCAAGACCCTTTCCGTGAGACTGAAGAACCGGACGGCCGCCACAGTGTTTTTGTGGCACCTTCAATATTGTCATGCACACCTGTTCACGACCACGATCGTAGGGTTCTTACCGTATAGTATGTCCAGTCATATTTTGGGTTGTGGATTGCCCGAGTCATCATGCCTAATTGGTGATTCAACTGTGGCACTTAGAGTCGGAACTCCATAAATACCGGGCATGTCGACCAATGGGTCACTCTCGTGGTACTCTCCTGCTTCCAAAACAGTGATAATGTCGCTCGAGTTCCTTTGAGCTAACCTGTACGTTTCTGGTAAGAAAAACACACAAATATAGCGTCAAAGGCATACCGAGCTGCGAGAACCAAGCCGCTAGTACCCCCACCAATGATCAGGACATCAATCGAGTGCTTTTTAAGATCCTGAAGAGAGACTATAGGCATGGTTCGTTCGAAGAGCTAGTTACTGAAGTCGGCCTATCTTAAAGGGAAAATTTTTATTGTTGATGTCAGATCAGATTATGTCCAGACACCCACATATGTAGTCGTACTTAGTGCCGAGTATAGTGTCTTCGCAGCATCTTCGTTTGTGGAATCTTGCCGCAGTTTCTTGATGAGCGATGAGTAGATCTTTACTCGGAGATTCGGGGCTGAAAATAGGCCATGTAAACCGCAAATGGACCGAGCATCAACACCGTGAGTTTTACGATCTTTGCTAGGGAAATCGAACCCTCCGACTCCTGAATATGATGTGAACCATCATGCATCATGTTCGTTTACATAAATGTGAAGACAAAATCGGAGTTTGTTTTTTCAGCTTTAATTTCGGCCGATCCCGGCTATCAATAAGTCACACGACAGTGACTAAGTAGTTGATTGACCATTTTGCGCTCTCCCCCACGGTCATGGTCAAATAAAGTACCAATAAGGGTAACGTATAATTTGAAGGGGGAAGTATTGTTCCGAAATGCTCGCAGAGATCCCACGGAAAGAATCCTGAGTGATAGATGCTAATCCGTTTGTTGTCCCCTAAATACTATGCTTATGTTGTGGCGAAAGCTAACGTTCACGGTTGTATGAACAGATGATATCTTATACTCACCTCCTCCTAATAGGATTTTTGGCTCTCATTCTACTTGTATGGAGGGGCTGTTCAAAGAAGACCTTATCATTTCCTCCTGGCCCTCCAGCCTATCCAATCATCGGACATCTACATTGTATGCCATCAAGGGACCAAGAAGAAATATTTTGCCAGTGGGCTCAAAAATACGGTGCATAGACCCCTTATCTTGAACCCTTGTTTTTAACTTCATCTATGCTCTCAACACAGGCGATGTGATCCACCTTCGTGTTCCTGGCCGTTCGATAGTAGTCTTGAACAGTGATAAAGCAGCCACAGACTTGCTAGAGAAACGTGGTTCGATCTATAGTTGTCGTCCCCAATTCACCGTGCTCAGCATGTGAATAGAATTATTTTTTCTTCTATACTCTTTTGTATCCAACTAAATGTGATACGCAGAATGGGGTGGGGCCAAACCTTGGCCTTCCTGCCTTACGGAAAACGATTTCTTCGTCACCGAAAAATTATCTCACAGCCACTTGGTCGACACGAGTCAACTAGATGTCATCCATCACAGCTGAAAGAAGCTCGTGTTCTTCTCAGAACATTCATGCAGAAGCCTGGCGGTGGGTATGAGGCAGCGCTACATCGGTAAGTCCCATACTTCCGGGAAATTTGTGTAATAATGCTTAACGCATAGGTTTGCAACTGGTGTCGTCGTCCATATGTCCTTTGGACATAAAATCACTTCAGACAATGATTTGTACTTGAGGCTGGCAAGAGATTCGACATTTGCCACCGATAATTCAGGAACCCCAGGTAACACTGTGATAGACTTATTGCCAACCTGTAAGATTTTGATCGTTATTAGCTGACATCTCACCGATTCCCCTAGAGTGCAATATTTTCCTGATTGGTTCCCTGGAACGTACTATGCAGGATGGGCTCGTTCATGGAATCCAACTGTAAAAAAGATCCACGACCATCCCTATGAAACTATCATGTCAGAAAGAGTAGGTCGACATTTACCCACTTGACACTCTGAAATGATAGCACACAAAGGCAGAAGGAAAATCCAATATTTCCATAGTTGGGCGTGAGATAGAAAAAATGTTACAGGACGGTAATGGAGCAGAGGACGCAGAACGTGTATCCGATATCAAGGGCTCTGGAGCAATCCTTTTCGCCGCAGGGGTCGATTCTGTTTCGGCAACCCTAACTTTATTCTTACTACTCATGCTGCTTCATCCTGATTGTCAGAGGAAGGCACAAGAAGAGATAGACTTGGTCCTGAAAGGCGAACGTCTCCCAAACTTCTATGATCGTACAGCCCTGCCATATGTGGGGGCTCTGGTGCAGGAAATATTAAGGTATGCAGAACTAGAGAAATTGTATGGGATTGATATGATCAACTGACATCCACTTAAGATGGCACCCCACTGTTCCTTTGGTAAGAAATAGTGATATCATCAACGAGCCTTCTCGTTCATGTTGTTCCCCAGGGTCTTCCTCATCGATTGCTCGAAGACGATGTGTATCGAGGCATGTTCATACCAAAAGGATCTATAGTATTCGCGAATGCACGGTGAGGGCTGCAATAACATCCGGCTCAGACATTCGTAGCACTGATACAAATGCCCATCATCAGGGGCGTAAGCCTCGACGAAAATGTTTACCACGACCCTCACCGTTTTCATCCCGAGCGTTTCCTCCCTGGACCCGCGGGACTAGGTGAACCTTTTTTAAATGCAGCCTTTGGATATGGACGTACGTTCGTCAAAAGGGAATCATTTTAAATCATTTTATCCAATAGCTGATTGTGCAGGCCGAGAATGTCCAGGGCGACATGTTGCTGAGACATCCTTGTGGATCGCCGTCGTGTCAATTCTTGCGGTGTTCAGTATAGAATCCACTGTGCCACCGAAAATGGAATTTTCCGTGGGGTTGGCGCAGTAAGTCCATCTGTATGCAGTCGAAGAACTTGTATTCATAGGTTTTCAGCCGTCCGGTTCAATTCGAATGTACCTTTCGTGATCGGTTACGACGTGGACAAGAACTGATTTTAGATGATGAGTAATGAGAACGTACCACTTTCATGTAATCGGGGGTTTAATTTACATTTATTTCGGCCAAGAGAGGGCAACATCGGGCATACGCAATGCACGCCATACACCTTTCTAAGCTTTTATTCCATGTATAAACGCAATGTATGGCCAGAAAACCTTTGGTTAGGACCTGAAGCCAACGTGGAGAATTCACCATTGATAGATTGAACGGAGCTTAGCGCAAAGTACAAGAGTTGGTACAATATTGAGTAAAAGAAGAGAAAATAATATCGCAAAATCAGGGAGAGCGAGAGAACTAATCAGAGACCAAGCTGCAATTTTATTCCTGGTAGCAAGGTGCTAGACCGTACGTAGACGTTAGCACGCCAGGTAGAGCCACACATCTGAGCAGGATTTCCTGGATCGATGTGTCAGTACAATGCATAGATATACTAAAAGTAGGAGATACCTACCATCACATTTCATATTACAATCACTATCATTTATCGGTCGAATCCCTCCAGTAGTGAACAACTTCGAGTCACACATGCACTCGCTGCCATGTTCAGTTGCGGCGATACTGTGTCCTTGTGAGGAGCATATCGCGACACATCTTTCCGTTGTCATCCCGGGCTCGGTCGTCATCGAGGCGCGAAGAATCCGGTCTGACGTATCGATGAAGCACCCGGCACTGGTCCATCCCGACTATATATCAAGTAAGTTAGTAATAAAATGATAACTCCGGTCCAACGTGACTTACCGGTGGTGGTGGCGGTGGTAGTGTGTTACCAGTAGAGCCCTTACTGTAGACGGACAAAGTCCAACTTCCTCCACATTTTTTCGACGGGTCGCCGGCG
Source organism: Collybia nuda (assembly GCA_015584075.1). Taxonomy (NCBI): domain Eukaryota; kingdom Fungi; phylum Basidiomycota; class Agaricomycetes; order Agaricales; family Clitocybaceae; genus Collybia; species Collybia nuda. The sequence goes on along the minus strand of MU150411.1, from coordinate 10,678 downwards.
CAGGGGACGCCACAGCTATCGGAATCAATCACTGCCCCAGTTGCGCCGTTATTCCTGAGTGAATTTCCGCAGAAGCCTGGAAGAAATCAGGCGTAGGCCCCAACATGTAAACTGTTCACAAGCACTTACATTGTAACCTATGATTCATTGCAGAAGGTAACATTAACATGACCCTTCTCAGTGCGAAAATATCAATGCAGCTTACCCATATTCAACTCCAGCGAATTGATAGCCAGTACAGAGCGACTGACAGGTCTGGGGCGTCATGTTATTCTGGGAGAAACTTGGCCCTGTGAGCGCACGTCGGGATCCGAACGTCCCTTCTGCCACACAGCCATAGTAAGAGTATGCGGATCCAGCAGGGGCTGGTACTAGTGTGGGCGTGGGTGCTGTGCTCGATGGACTTGTTGGACTAGGTGTTGTAGAAGGTTTAACACCTATTGCGGAGTACAAGGAAATCCGATTCCCGGCTCCACATGTATCACTAGCTGTGTACGAAACACAGGTTAATAATAAAAAATTAACCGAGGAATTCAACAAAACCGTACAATTTCCGGAACATGACATGTTACATTCATTAGCCGAAACTAGATTGATACCAGCTGTAATAGCGTTCGAACACCAACATTCGACCCCAAACTCGGTTCCTCCGAATGAATAGTTCGCGGAAGAGCACATGTTCAGGCAGGTCGCAACTGATTGATTAGGGATCGAATTGTTAATGCCGTTATTTAAGGTGCGGGGAGGAAAATCTGGGTAGCATCCGAGATAAGACCACACGACGCCAGAAATGGAGGTCGTGGTGGGCGCTGGAGGGATACCTGATGTTGAGGTAGTGGTAGTTGTCGTGCTAACAGAGGTAGAAGATGTCGCTGTAGTCGAGGTTGGAGGTGTGGATATGCCCTCTGTTAAACACAAACATATGAGAAATTTATTTTTGCGATAATAAAATAATCAACGCGTACTCGCAGAGCCAACATAGGCATTATAATTATCTACCATTGATTTAGAAAATCTTACGAAGGCCTTAGACGGCTGAACTCACACAAAGAGGGGTTAGTAGCGAACGTGTAATCTGACGGGGTCTGGTTGATGACTGTAGCACCGTTCTTGATCATGGTCACGGTGATCTTTCCTGGAGCGAGGGGTATTTTGAGCTTGGTGACACCAGCCGCGACATTGTCAAATGTCTGGGAAGAGCTACCACATGAAAGCGTAACGGTACTCGGCGATGTCGAGAATACTACCGCCCAAAGAACATCCTGGTAAACGAAAAAAGGCATTAGTATGAAAGCAACCAAGTCTGGAGACTGAATTACTGGTGACCAGTCGAATCCTGTGGGGTGAGACAATGGATCTGAGCTCGCTGTTGCTGTGGCCGGATGGGGGCGTGCCCAGTAATATATTACATCTTGCTGCTCAGAAGTTAGTAGTGTTACAATGCCCCGGAGTGGCAAAATAGAACACACCGTGATAAGCGGATATGAACCCGTCTTGAAAGCCGTGATATAATACTGGGACATATCGAACCAGGCCGTGTGGGGAATATTATTGACCCAGGTCGTTCTATCGGGTTGAGCTCCCTTAATCGGGCCGAAGCTGGTGTTGGAAAACCATATTAGGAGATCATTTGCGGGTACAGTAGCTAAACGCACTAATGAGACTCTCCATAATCATTCCTACCGGGAAAATGAAGGTTAGCACTGATACTATATATCCGAAAACAAACCACTCACCAGCTGATCATCTCGGCAAACGTTATGGTATTCCGCATGGCCATGAGTTGTTCCCAGCGCGTAATGATAAGCCAGTCGTCGCCTCGCTGATACCAATTCTTGTAATCGTAGTGCGTACTAGGAGGGATGTCCAGGTTAGGGTGAGTTATGGGGGGTGGTGAGGGTACGCACAACATCCAATTGCTGACAGTAGCTCCATACCGCGACCCGAGCTGGCTGATATCTGGCGCCCACATATTAGGTATTCTTTTTTTTTTTTAGAAATAACCAACCACTCACAATAATCGTCATCTCCAGTCTAATAATATAGAATGTTAGAGAAACAGGACTGGGACGAGTTTAATCCTTACATTCTTGTCCATATTTCCTTGTGGCCAAGCACAACCCCAACTGAACGAAGAAGATAAATTCAACATTTCATTGATATTCAAACGTTCAAGCGGACTTACCAGTACCAAGAGTCCAAGCTCGTCCAGCTACCAAATTGACCCTCAATCCCTTCAATGAAGGGCATAAGATACCCGTTCGTCTGTGCCTTCAAACTGGCCCACCCAGCATTCCCCAGACAACTCCCTGCGAAGCTCGAGATCATGGGCCTGCCATCAATTTGAAGCTGGTTAGGATGAGACGCAAACTGATTAACTCGGTTAACTATGTCGTTCACGTCACAACCCATGGCGGTGAAATCGAATGAAATGAAGAGTTTGAAGTTGGTGCCTAGATCCGCAGCAGCGGCGTAGGCGGAGGAAATTTGGGTGCGCTGCCAGGAGTCTCCGCCCATGTTCAGGGCGAGAGCGTCACTATGATTTTTAGTTACGGGTTGCCCAGTTGGTTCGGGGTTGCTACTTACACGCCTTTCGCCTGTATTTGTCGAATATCGTCGGCCCAGTCTGCCTGGGTATATGGAAAACTATACGAATGCGTCAGACATCTGTTTACAAAAGGTTAGGGGACCAATCGTACGTGTCTAGAATAAAATAGTTTTCATTGTACAACATGTTAGAGAATCGTACAAATGAGAGACTTACTACCAACGATCTGCTTCCGGGGTTAGCTCCTTTATTTAGAACGAGATCTGAGCGACGTACATGATGCATAAACACATATTTCGTCTCACCACGCTTAACCAACTCCGGAGTGCCATTATCCTGATAATCTGTAGCATTGTTATGTCTTGGTGACAAGCGTCGATGTTTATAAAGAGTTTGATCAAGAGAGCGATGCGATTTACGTCCAATGACATTCGGCAAGATGAAAAACCCAACCACGGCGAAGATGAGATTAGTACGCATGCTTCCAAGTGTTTCCTCGCTTGACGTGGCCCGACTTTGAGTAAAACGAATGTGTGTGGTCCACGAATTGGACAAAAGAAAGAAGAGGCCCGGAGACGTGATCTGAGCCAACAGGGTTCCAGGGACAATGTAATTGTAGAGGTGATAAGGAGAGCCAACGGGGGACGTTCCCCCTTATGAATGATAGATTAGGGTACCGACGTCAGAACTATTATGGGCGCGCGCGTTGTCCAACGTTGGAATGCAAGTGATGGACGTTAGACGGCGAGCGCTTGTAGTCTGATAAGTTCAAGACGCAGCACATTTTCTTGCTTCCTGAGCAAATGAATATTAATAACCACGTAAAACAATAAGGCTCACCTACTAAGCAGAAGAGATACATTCTACGATTGGAACTTTAGTTTACATAAATAGTAATTGAACCATTCCAGCTCCGATAGCTATCGTTTGCATATCGGTAGACGGAAAGATATAATCAGCGCTGATGTGACGGACCTACTGTGTATTGTAGACATTCGATCACGCTACGTTGCTATAGATACAGACATGAACGAAGAGCGAGTGTGTTGACGAAGAGGTCGAAGAGCCTCGTCACTGAGCGGGTATCTTCGAAAGTACCCAAGCCGTTGCCGACACTTCCAAAAGAGTTCCTACAGTGTCTAGAACTAGCTTCCATGGTTGATTCGCAGGGTATGCCTGTCATATGGAGCATGGAATGGGGAATTAGACCATTTCTCGTGAGACAAACATCCTTGTTAGACGTCTCTAGAACAAGAGCGCCAACATTCTCTGTCAAAGGCATCAATATATGGATTGGGGTAGCTTGAAATAGGTACGCTTATGTTTCAATAACTTGAATATACCCGGCACGGTTTGAGGACTTGTGAAAAACGCCTGCACAATATACTATCTTCCTTGACGACAATCCGTAACCACAGCCATCCCTTGAATGTCCTGAGATCAAAGTTCGATTTGGCACAGGAAGAGCCAGAAATGACAATGGGCGCCGGCCTTCTGTCTCAACAGGTAATGGTGTCGTAGTCGGAACAAATTCTGTGACGTTTTTGTGGGTTGATGAGCGCGGCAAGTTGTAATGAGTTTTGAACTCACCCGACAACTTATTACCATACCTAGATTGCGTGGTTAAACAAGGTATACAGTTCAATGAACCCCGTCCTTTTGCCACATCCCGGTCTAGAGTGGAAGTTCGAAAAACGAGAGTTAAGCGGTTGGAATGATGTGGTAATTGCCGCATCGGAGTCTAAAGCCCAGTCAAAACCGGATCTAATTCTGTTGAATTGATCCGGATTAATTGAATTTTTTTTTTTGGCTCTTGTGATCCAACCCCCCCCTAATCATTTTGAATTACGCAATATAACAAGGAAGGGTAGTGCGCTGTCACGGCAGGGCCCGCTACTTTTACATTATTGCACTTACAACACTCCTTCTCTTCATATGGTCTACCGAGGCAATTCCTTACTGAATGTCCTTAGCTTTTATTAGTGGAGGTAGATGTCAATATAGTAAACATAGTAAACTA
>MU150410.1:26066-46488 GCA_015584075.1 Collybia nuda | reverse complement strand
ATAGTCTATAGACTGTAGTGAGACCACAGCCAAGTCTCGGAGAGTCTCTGAGACTGCATAAAGTCTCAAGACTGTATATAGACTAGAGACTGTTGATTTGGCAGGGCCTCTCCCTATAGGGAGTCTCAGAACAGTCTCGGAACAGTCTATAGAGTCTCCGAGAGTCTCCGAGAGTCTCTCGATACACGTGGGTGACTGACAAGACCTCCAGTCCGATGACGTTCAGAAGGAGGCCTTAAAATAAGGGAGTCCATCAGACGTCATAGGGATTATCCGGCCCGGAAAGATTCTGTAATACATACAAAACATTGATTAACAATTTACTAATGAGCCTATAATAAGGAATGATCAATAAATTAGTGACACTAATGATTTGATCAATAATTGATAGTAACAAAACATCAGTAAGAATATTGATGGTAACAATTTGATTAATAAACAGGCATAGACAGACTACAAATAGATCAATATACGAAAAAGCATTACAAATTTACTAATGAAATTGTAACTTTCCCACGGTACAACGAAACTCGATGACAGATTCCTCGTTTTTTCTGGCTGTATCGGAGTTTAAAAGAACGATTCCTTACTACATAAGGGACTCGTAAAAATTGATTCCTGCTAATACCCGAGCACAATTCAGATCATTTCCTAAACGCCATTCCACCTACATACCGAATTTTTACGGTCCTTATATATTGGGGGCCCAATAAAATGGAACCAAGCACTTCTGCCACTGGCCCATTGGTTGAATTTCGGGAGGAAGCCCCTTCAAACTCAAGGTCGCCATCTATTACTAGTAATGGGCGCCAATCGTCGCACCAACACCTTCCATCGAGCAAAGAAAGCCTCCCCGAGTTGGGACAACATCAATCCCCCCTTGAACCTTCGATTTATTCCGAATCTGTTGGGGCATACGAACCTACGCTCTTTCGTGGGGGACACAATTCTACCACGTGGCGTAGTGGCGGAAGGGCGACGCCAGGACCTCAGCGCTTCCAATATCAACCCTCAACAGTTGATACATCATCGTATCTGACAGGGACCGATGGATTTCAGCGCTCGTACCATCCGGGCCACAGCTACGTCGCGGTCAACCCATTTCTTCCGTCTGTTGCTCAAAATTTTGGATTCACTGTTCCGAACGTTGAGCACAATGCGTCAGGTACATTGTCTAATTTACGACCTCCAACGCCGGTGATACCCCATTCACTGTCCCAATCATTTTCTGTGTCGCCGACCGCTGCTCAATATTTTTTTGCATTCCTATCTGATACATTACCTCGCCAGATATACCTTCACTTCCAACTCCGGCTACCTGCACTTTATTTTTCACGTGTCGCCCGTGTTTTTGAAGATGCGGAGCTAAGTATGCCCGACATCAGGCGAATGGCAGTCTCAGCGGCGAATCAATGGAAGGAGAAGTCAACTAGCATTGTGAATTCAAACTGGGACTTTGAGCCTTCAATAATATCTCCACCTTTTTCGAACCTCAAAACATCTTGGGAAGGATTTATCGATTCGTTGATGAGAGAGTGGAAGACTTTAAACATTGTATCGGTTCTGTTGCTATCGTAGGTGATACCCAGACAGCTTCAGGGAAATTTAAAGACATTCAATTTAGCGCAATATTAACGATACTGCAGATTGAGGCGGCGGCGGCAGACCCGATAACCAGATATTTTGCGCTCGCATCGCTTGTGTGTGCACTTATGAGTTTATTGTATGGATGCATGTTTATCATCAGGTTTGGAACCATGCGAAAAGCCTATAAAGCCGCCGAATGGGCTGAGGTGGGCCTCGCGTTTCACTTTCAAATAACCATGGACATTTGACCTCATTGTATACCTTAGGAGGCGCAAAAAATGCGGACCTCAATATGGTGGAATATATGGGTCCTCCTCTCTATGCCATCTGTATGGCTATCTTGGTAGGTTTCATTTCAAGTTCATTATGCGTTCTGACATTAAATGATTAGGGCGATTATATTTTATGTTGCATGTATTATGTCCTTTGTGTGGCGTACCGGTACTACGAGTGATCCCATCATCGCTCTCACTTCTGGTATGGCGTTAGCACCTCGCCTAGTGATCACCGGGATATTATCATTAGGGATCACATATTTTCTCTTGATTGTCAATACTTTCTGGAAGTACGAAGACGACAAAGCACGGAAACAAAGGCTCTTACATTGGGCCGAGACCGCCAGTACCACATATAGACCTCCATCTTCATATCGGCGGGGGGATTCCATTGGTGGTTCAACTAGAGTCTCCCTAAACTCGATTAATATGCCACTTCCGCAGAGTCCTATCCAACCCGAGATCTCCGAACAATCAATATCTACTTCACAACCCGCCGTTTCTCTAGACCCTGTCCTCAGTATGCCCATCCCCGCGTCCTTTTCTCGCCCCCCTCCGAATCCACCAACCTACATGCCACCCTTCAAAACTGTTAAAGTTATGGACTTGCGTTTTCACATTATTGTTTCCAACGAGATGCCACCAGTCCTTTTACAAAGGGATATGATGTTGACCGATTGGCATACATTCATTTCGGTATAACCACGGTTAATCATATCACCTCCCGACTGACTACTCCCTTTATTAGGACGGCGCTTTGACTTGGGATAACGAAGAAGGGAGATCTGCTGTAGGACGGGCACGGCCACAAGACGCCATGGCTCACTTTGTTGAATGGTGGAACGTGCAATTCTTCCGCCCCAGACATGTACAAGCTATTCTCTGTCAGGAGCTCTCAACCGATTTCCCGGCTTCTCCTATGTTTGCGATATATCTAGTAGACCTTGGGCCACATACTGCATTGGTCCATGGCGATGTCGCTGAAGAAGAAGATGCAGGTGTCATATCGCGCTTTGGTTCTGTTCCCACAGGATTGGAAAGGATCGATGTGTTCGATCCGCCCGATCCGGACAGTCATGGGATGATACCCATGGGAAAGACCATTATTTTAACGGGTCCACATGTTGCACGTGTGCACTGGGGTGGAGGAGCCACCTTTCTTCGTGGGCCAGTTATACCACCAATGCAGCAGGGCCAAACTTCCCGTCTCCATTCCGATGCTGCAACAGCATCCTCACAGTCTAGTAGTGGTGGAAGCCTCGCCAGCGAACAGGGGCAAGAAATGGTTCACTTGCGTTTAGATGAAGGGCCGGGCGTCACTCTCGAAGCTTCTTAAGCCCACCGTCAGAAATAGGGGCGGTGCCAAATCACAATATATTAACCCTAATGTATGTAATAGTAATTCCGGTGACCTTAACTCGTTTATAAAAATGAGATAAATACCCCTAGGCTTCATTTAGATCACGAAACAAATGATCCACCGAAAATGAATTCTATATATATTGGAGTTGTGCCCCCCATATATACCCGTGACAGGACATAACAGCAGGCTACTTCTTTCTACCAGATAGATATTTAACAACAACTCCAGCATACATATATAATATTCTAGCATCTCATGAACGTCATCTCACCTACAACTCAGATCGCTGTAATGGACGATTTCGGCAACGCCGGCGATGTGTAAATGAGAGCAATAAGAGCAATGAGAGAGAATTTCATGGCGAGTGTATGGCTTAACAAGGGACTGGGGGGTTGTGCGAGGTGCTAAATTAGCTACTAGCAGGGTATGTTCACGGTCCAATATATACCGTTCTTACTTAAAAAACCTATTTTAAACTCAGGTCTTCCTAGGGTGATAGCGTGTATTCTAGTAAACACGGTTCCCACGAAGTGATAAAAGATGATATTATATAAATTGCAGGAGTATAGGACAACCTTCGACGACCTCCCAACGGTACTAAAATTACTCATGATATGGGGTGGTTTTATGTAACCTGTCGAACCCAACCCGATGCGAAGATGCTGCAATCACAGGAGTAATCATGATGAAACGCGATTAGCAAAAGGCCAATACGATGACACGCTCCCGCCGTCTACCCATGGATCTGCCGCCCAGTACGAAAAACGGCCAGATTTTCACTCATCGAACTATCCAGATTGAGACCCTCAAGCAAAAATAGCTTGAAGCCGGAGAAAGGCACATCCCGTCCTCATTTGAATGGGCGGCGTTAGAGCTAAAAAAAATTGTTCGCCTTTGTGGTGGCTTGTACCTGTAGTGACCAAGTCCGAAATCTTAGTTGGACCCGAGTTCCACGGGGAATCGTGCCAGTGTATCAAGCAAAAATCCGAGTAGGGGCTATAGGCTACGGTGGGTGTGGTTGATTTGATGTGATGAATTAAATTAAAACAATCCCCCAGGTTTTAGCAGTAACACAAACAACTTAGCATGAACAGTGGCAAATTTTCACAGACCCATCGTGTTAAAGACCAATCAAGCGTACGTTGAAGCATCAGATATCACATACATCAAATCTGTAAAAAAGCACCAAAGAAATACAAGAACACAGAAAAAGTACAACCCCCGCTCTCATATACCGATAGCGAAAATAACTTCGAAAGCAATAGCGCCATTCAATTATCAAGCGACCGTGATACGGTTCGTATGGGAAACTATTTTCTGTAAATTCTGGTCTGCAAAAAAACGTTAGTGGCGCACAATAAGATATATATATCAAAGGTTCAAACACTGACCATAGCTGATAGTGTCTGACATCGGGATGGACGCACAGGAGCCAGATCCGGGCGCGGGATTCGAGACGGAGCCATTGAGGACGGTATAGTCCAAAGAACGGTACCCAGGCTTGAAAGTATTAATCATGTTATTGAACAACCCCTCCAGTTTCTCTACATCATTCCCCCCCATCACTAGATCCTTCGACAACACCCCTTGTGCCCATCCAATCTTCACAACCAACGCTGACGCCTCATATTTAATTGACACCCGCACACTCCTCGGCAAGTGGTCGTTAATGAACTTCGCGACCTGCGCAAGGACAACATTTGCTCCGAAGGTGATGAGGGCCTGCACGATGTAGTCTGTGATAGTGTCTTGGTTCTTCTTGCCGAGGGGAGTGGTGAAGTACTTGTCAACGAGAGTTTGGATGAATTGTTTATCATTTGCGAATGGGAGATCTTCGAATTTCTTGGAAAGCGGGTGGTAGATCTTTCCAGGTGTGAAGCGCAGCCCGGTGGTGGAATCACCCATTACCCAGATACCGCTACCTGGTCCAGAACCTCCGGAGACGTAGGAGAGGGTTTGGGATGTGGTTCCCGTGTAATCAACCTAGGATTTATTCAATATAGAATTTATGGTAGGTATGAGATGTTTTGGAACGTACTTCGATGCTAGTACTGACAGCCTCAGTGAACATGGTTGATGTTTGCAACGTACGATCAAACCAGACTAAGATCGACACGATGGGCTTGAACGTTGCTGCTCCGGTAATTGTAGGAGTGGGGTCTACATATACCGGGAGCCATTTCCCGTCAATCATACCATTCACAGCAAGGTTGATGCTGCCGAAGTCATTCTGGACTTTAAACGAAGATCCCCCACGGGGCCCCTGTGCTGGACCCATGATTCCGAGATCACTCAAAGTACAAGTTTGACCTGAAAGTGAGGAATTAGGAAGGGGCTGTATGCGACACTGTTTGGGTGACCCTACCGTATTGAATAGAGGATGCGTTGGTCCCGGATTTGACGGGATGACCACTCGTGAAACCAATTTCACCGAAGACTTGGTATTGTTCCGTCCACTCGATCGTGTTGAAAGCCAAGAACCTGAAAACGAAGTTAAAAAAATTGTGAGTGATATCTGCACTAGGAAACTATGCAAGGCACAAACTGGATCCCTTTCCAGACGACATTGAACTGGCCGTTTACGTTCTTAGCAACGCACAGCGAGTATCCGCTGGATTTCAGAGCCTTGAGCTCAGCATCATCAATTACGATGTTGAGTAAATAGGTAGCCATTTATCAAGTTAGAAGATTCTGCAAAAGGGATAGAGATGAGTGTCGATGTAGATATGAAGAATGTAATGCTGAACTTACCTTTTGTATGTAGGCTTATATACCTTTTGCTCGACATGTACAGGCCAATAGAATCCTGCCACATCCAAGAACCAATTGCGCAAAAGTAGAATGGAGAGGGGTCATAAAGAACGGAGATAGGCACGTCCCGTTCTATTATCAGAAGTATCAGCGCCATAACCTATGTCTTTGTGGCGACTGGTACCTGTAAGGAAGTCCGGAGACTGAGGGAAACTGATAATATTGGTGAGGCATGTGTTCGAAGGGTATTTTTGGGATGGGAAAACACATTGTATCAGAGATAATGCGAGCTATGCGGTTGAGCTTGAAGGCTCACAAGTAACGGATCATATCTGTTTTCAGCCGATTATACATAAGCATGCTTGATGATATGCTGTAGTGATGGTGTATCACCCCGATCACTAAGAGTTATTACTATAAACGTTTCGAGATTGAAACCTCTTCACCGATTATTTTGGCCCAGCACGCCAAAAATAACAAAATCCCGCCCCGCATGCGTACTGAATTAAGTGAATTGACCATGCAATGATGGAATGGAGAATAGTTGTGTAAAGCGGCGAAAGGAATATCCCGTTTCGTTATACGAGTAGCATCAGGACCTTGAACCCATGGCTACTTTTGTGGCAGCTGGTACCTGCAAGAGAATGCGGGAGTTGAGAGAAACCGATAGGTGGTGAGAAGTCCTGTCATAAGGAGATCACTGAAATGGGGAAATACAGCATCGTGTTAGTAGTAGTGGAAGTAGGAGAGCAGGGTTTGTAATCTTACAATTGAAAGGGTGATGGGTGATGGTATGATCACGTCGATCATAGAGGATGTCGTTCTGCAGATCCCTAAGCCCAAACCCTACATTACTGAAGGAGATGAAGACTTCGCATTCCAAAGATACACAGAATCACAGTGCGGGGAGCGAGGATTAATGATATATCACTATCTCATCCGTGGTCCGGTGATACACAGAACATGCAGCTGTCAATCTTAGTGCCTTGAACATGATAAATTTCCCTCGACTGAATACGATGGAGTGTCCACCTGATATACTTTGAACAGATTTCTTGAAACGGCGCGCGCGATGTTGGGAGCTTAAAGGAGTTTGAGGTCTCATGAGACAATGAGGATTTTGTATAAGAACCGACTCTTGAAAGATTTCTTGGTTAACATGTGACGTTTTACTGATAAATATATTGTATAAGGGCATATTTGGTATGCGTTCATGTATTTTTTTTGAATTTCTAAAAAATGAGGGTGTGTGGGAGCTGTTGAATGGGTTTTAGGTTGGAAGAGTGGATCAGAGGAGAAAGTTCGTTTAAATTTCAGTCATGAATTCATTATTTTGATTTTGTTATCGGTCACGCTTCTGACTAATCCAGGTATTTGTGCTCTCACGCTCAGTACCTGATTTCTACTTTTGCAATGGCGACATTCGCTAAATCGACATTTAATGCCTCTGTATATTCCTCTTTTCGCCCAACGTACCCTCAGCAGCTCTTCAACAACATATTCGAATACCATGCACGTTCAAATAACTCTCGACAAGACCTTGCTGTTGACATTGGGTGTGGAACAGGTGGGTCCCGCTGTACTTTATATCCCGCAGGCTGTCCTTGCTTATGCCACTGACGTCCAATAGGACAAGCAACACCCCAACTCCGTCATTTTGGCCAAGTGATCGGTGTAGACCCATCCCTACCCATGGTCACCGCCGCACAACGTACATCCACTATTCCCAACATCAAGTACGTCCAAGGCCATGCAGAGAATCTGAAGGGTATCGTGGAGCCCGATAGTGTTGATCTGCTCATCTCAGGTTCGCAGCAGTATATTTGATGGGGTAACCCCGACTGTTTCGGTTGATTCAAGTTTCGGTTTTGTAAAGCACAAGCTGCACATTGGTTCGATTGGGGCAAGGTGTGGCCTGAGACCAGGAGGGTTCTTCGAACGGGCGGGACTGTGGCGTTTTGGGTGCGTTCTTCCCCTTCTCTTCCCTTTCTAATTGGCATGCCCCCTCCAATCAATCCACTAAATGATTTCCCAGATCTATTCCGAATTCCGACTCACAGGGTACCCCTCGGTAACACCCCGAATCACCCAATACGCACAAGGCACCGACCCCAAGACGAGCCTGGGACCCCACTTCCAGCGGCCGGGGCGTACGATCCTTGAGAATCTGCTTCTTGACGTCCCAGCACCGACTGAGGTCCCCGGGGTATCTGTGTCCGGGAGTGAGGGCGGGCTTGGGGATTTTCAACGGGTGTTTTACTCTGGTAAGTTCTTATTCTTATCAATTATTCCCCATCGTGTACCTAATTTATTTATTTACAATAGGCGCGCACCACCCCGACCTCCCACATTCGTCAATCATCAAACCCGTCGAGATGCGTACGACCATGCGATGGCGCGACTTGCTTGGGTATTTTCGGACGTGGAGTCCGCTACATACGTTCCACGAGCTGTTCCCAGACGACTTGCACGTGGTGGATGAACGGTTTCCAGAAGATTTGGAATCGAACGAGGAAGGGAAGGAGGATATAGACGTCCGGGGTGGAGATATCGCCGTACGGTTCTGGAAAGATCTACGCCAGGGCGTTAAAGATGCGGGTGGTGCTCACGGTGTTGATGAGTCTGTTTCTGTGGAGTGGCCCATTGCATTACTCCTCGCAAGGAAAGTTTAGGATGGTGCCTGGTTGGCCTTGGAACGGCCGTGAAGCCCGGATGGTTGGGTATTTGTGGTACTTGCATAGAGTGTATGGTTGGTGGGGAATTCTTATTCTTAATATTTTGTGGGTGGTTTTTTTGAGTCATAAGATAACTCGAGATTGTAAAGCTGTAAATAGATATGGCTTCATTGCAGCCTTACGTCCCCGCACTCCGCTCCCGCCTTTCGCCTCACCACAGAAGTGATCCCCAGGGCTCGATAGTCACAGCATTTTGCAACTAATCTTCCGTTCAAGGTGAGTGATATTACGGCGCTAACGTGCTCGAAGGCTTGTTCCTGGGGATGCCAACGGACGTCGTGGTAAGCAGGTCAAAATGATTTGTATTCTTCCTTATATAAGTATTGAGGAAATAACTCAGATATGCTTATAGATCCAGCAGGGTCAAACAAAAGAGGTGATAGAAACACAATGAACAGCACTCGATTTTTCTGAAAGGAAAATCATACATGGGCAAATAACTTCTAAGCCTGTGAAGGACGAGCTACTCAGATCAGAGATCAAGCTGTTTTTCTACCATCGGGAAATTGTGGGTTTTTTGAAGGGGTTTTCTTCTAATTGGAGTTTGTTTTCAAGTTATCTCGGCGACGTCGTGCACAATTTCTCCCTCATTTGGCCAACATATAGGGGTGAGGGATTTTATTTATCAACTGCCGAGTTCAGTCACCTGGAAGGCTGTAACGCCCCCCTATTTGACATGGAGAAGAAGCAGAATGTGGCCCCTACCCCACAATTTGGACGATAAAGTTTGATGGCGCATGATGCATGAACTCGTAAAATTCCGCGAAGATAGTCTATAGAATCTATTTTGGGTGACGAACGCGGCCTTTGAAGGCCGATAATGATGATGAATAAATTATATAGATGAATGACAGGAAAAGACAATTAGGTTCACGTACCCAGGATTCGGGAATCATTCCGCTTGAAAGAACAATAAGTGAGGCCGACGGGGTCTGGGGTTCGACCGGTAAACGTGACGCGTGATACGGAACGGTGCTAAATTGACTTCTACGAGCAGGCGCGCAGGGTTCGAGTTTCGACTTGTCCATACGTTGTTTTCCCCAGATGATGATATTGAAAAAGGGGTGTTTTAAACGATAAAATATCAATTGACAGGGCTGGGGACGGATGTCACCGAACCGTACAAGCTATTTGTGGGTGTTATGAATTGATCGCAATGTCGTCGGTGGACGCGGGAAACCGAGCCCAAAAAAATTCCACGTCAATTTCCCAACAATCCCCCGCTACTCTGCAATTTCACTTCCGGTTCCTGGAATCGACCCCGGTACCGTTCCAGACGCCATACCTATTTCCAAAGCCACACACACCACCGCAGGCTCTCCAATTGAAGACCACTGAAGGACGACTCATGTGGTCCAGCGCATGCGATCCCACCCGATTGAAATGGTTGATTGGGCGTCGAAAATGGATCGAAAGGAAAGAACTAAACGGGCTAGGCGTCGGAGGCGAGGGGACTTGGGGGTGATGGCATGGAAACGTGGTGCAAAGATAGCCGATTTTTAAGTCAGGACACGGTGGTGTGACTGCAGGTCACGCACCCTATCCTTATGGCATCGAAAACAATTGAGAGAGCCACTTAAGGCAGGTTCCTGCGCCGACCTTCCCCACAAGCCCCCCCTACACTCTTTTTCTGCCTTCCTTCCCATCCTTTCCCATCTTATCGCTCGGAGATCTCGACTATTTTGGACCTTCTGGACTGCCGGCCCACTGCCGGCGATACTCGTGTTTCCCGCGTTGTTCAGAAGCGCACTGATTGGCACGCCTTTTGTGCCAGTTTTTTTGGTGTGTGTGTATCGTGCTCGTCACACAGCCCAACCCCCCGGGATACATTACCCTCGATCTTGTGTTTTTTATTTCTCTATGAGACGAAACAGTGCATGATCATAGAGGATGTCCCCCCCGTCCATCAGAACTAGTCTTCCCGTGGAACTCTGGGAGAAAATAGTTGATTCCGTCCGACCCGACGCCCACCTGTCGCTCTGCCGAGTTTCGAAACTCTTCCACTCATTGGCTGTTCGCTCTCTATACTACGATATCTCCTTGGACTCACCTTCCGCGACTGCAGCGTGTTGTCGTACCTTGGCCAATAATTTGAACACCGCTTCCGCTGTCAGGAATCTCACTATAACATATACGTGCGTGTGGCGTTTCTCATCCCCCCTTCCCCCCCACTACCCAAAATCTAACCATTCTATTCAACCACTTTTAGCCCTTCTGAGCCGTTGAAGTATCATTATTTCCCCTCGTTTTATCAACTTCTCGGTCGGGCTTTACGGTGCCTGACAAATGTACGGGACCTTCGCTTATCGGTCCTTGACCCGAACTATATCCAAGTTCTTGCCCGTTGCCAGTTCCCTTCCCTTCATCACTTTGAATGCTACCTCACACTCACCACCCCCCTGGTCTCGTTCCTAAACCAGCACCCCAGCATAACCTACCTCCAAATCGCACCCAACGAAGCGCTGAGCCCGGCATCCTGGCCACCACCCACCAGGCCCGGAGTCGTCTTACCCAAACTCGAGTATTTCGTGGGGAATAGTGAGTGCATCTCGGCACTCGCGTGCGACGCGTCCCTGCGCTCGGCGTTCCTGTTCTGGGATGCGGTGGATGCGACCCCGCAGGATGCCATCATGGCGTTGGAACGCTCTAGTAGCGATACCATCAACCTTCTGAGCTGCCGCCGGCGGGGCTGGAACCTGGACCTGATAGACCTGATATCGACATGGCTCCCGAATATCTACGTCCTCAGCGTGACGAACCTTCTCGTTATCGACGCACACCCGAGTCAAGTGCGTACCAAAACCCCCCGCATTAGTAGCGTAGGAGAACTTGAGTTCGCTAACCTGTGTGGCACTTTTTTTTCTTTTTTTTAATTTTAATTTTAGGCGTACCTGGATGCTATCAGGGGGCTTTTGTCGAGGTTTACCGACTTGCATCGTCTGGATCTCCATTGTGTAGACACGTTTAGGATGGGAGAGGTCGAGTGTCGGATGGACGACGATTTTGCTACGGTATCAGGCTGGGGCGCCGCATGCCCGACTCTATCCGAATGCATCCTCTCGCGTACGTCCTCCCTCCTCCCTCAACCGGCAGCACAATTTCTGACATAGACTTTCCAAGCAGATTCTAACGGCTTGAAATGGATCCGAGTAGTCGATGACGTCTGGGTGCCGGATCCGTGCGATCATCGCGGTGTCAGATGGCTCACGGGGATGCTGCGTTCGAACAGGTTTCCACAGTGGAATAGGGTATTGGCCGTGATACAGCAGCGGACCCAGAGGATACCGCTTTTGGGCGATGTTGAGGAGTGTGTTGAGATTCTAAAGTCTGTTGTGATTGGGGACCAGTGGGAGTTGTGATTTGGGAGTATGTGTGTGTGTGTGTGTTGGTTTTTTTTTGTTGTTTTTGGGCTGGGTGTGGGGATCTGTTGGCGGTTTGTGTTGTGATGCGTTTGTTCTTGGGTGGGCAGCTGCTGGTAGGTAGCGTATGGACGGGGGTTTTCTTGGTGGAAGAGCGGTCATCGATTTGTTTGGCAGTTGTGCTCGAGTAGCTTCGATTACACATCTTTCGTTTGTCCAGAAACTCCAGGCTTTATCTACCCATGTCATCAGTACTTATGGACCTTTGATAGTGTACTTGGTAGCTCTACGTACATGATATACCTACCCATGTTCCAAGAATATCCAAGTCAATCTACCAAATGGCAAAGAACTTGTAGCTTAAGCTTCGTGCACCGATCTCGAAAGACACGATACGATGACAGAAAGGTTTTATTACAATACAAGAAACTACATTCGAAGAATCCATACAATCGAGGGCATCCCAAGGACGTCATAACGACATAATACATCTTCCACGCACCCAGCCCCGTTAGTCCCCTACCCCAACCCAAACCAAATCAAACCCAATCCAATCCAATCCAATTCAACGACGGCCCTCCCGCCCCCCACGCCTACCTCTCAATCCCCTCAGTAGTAACCCGCGCCCGGTTATCCAAACGCCCCCCATTCAAGTTATTCAGCACATCCTCCTTCGCGTCCAACCCCCGGACCGCGAACCAGAAGATGAACCCCGTGACGCCCGCCAGGACACCCATGACGCCGTAGTTCCACACCAAAAGCGGGTCCGCGGCAAGAGCTATACCAATCAGAATTTTGATTTTTTTTTTTTGCGGGATTGGTCGGAGAGGTGGGGGGAGGGGTGGGGGAGGGAGGGAGGGAGGGAAGTAAAATCAAACCAAGCACTCAGTCAGCACCCGGGGAAACCCCCATACTCAGATCAAATAAATAAATAAAAAAAAGACGCACCGACAAAGGCCTCTCCTAGGGCCGAAGCCACCGCGGACGTGAAGAGGAAGACGGCCATTACTAAGGACCGCATGTTGACGGGAGCCTTTGTGAATGCGTATTCGAGCCCGGTGATTGATGCGAAGATTTCGCTGAATGCGATCAAGATGTATCTAGGAGAAGAAAGAAAGAAAAAAAAAGGAAGAGGGATGGTGAGATTGTGAGGTGATGAGATGATGGAGAGGGGGGTGAGAAGGTGAAGCCTGGGATACTCACGAGCCGGTTTGAATCCAGACGTTGAGGGGGGAGACGAGTGCGACTTTGTCGGCGTCGACGCAAGTTGCGGCGGAGTAGTGGCAGGGGTTCGTCTGAAGAGGTCGTCAGCCATCCATCATCAGCTCCCCCCCCCCTACACGCACACACACACTCTCGCATTCAATACAGCGAGGTTAACAAAACTTACCTTGTAAATGTAGTGTTGAACAACAGCAGCCCAGATCATCGCCCCGCAACCTACACAGAAAAATTAATTCATGTGGTGTGTGTGTGTGTGTGTGTGTGTGTGGGAGACGCACCTGCGATAAACCCAGCAGTGATTTTCTTGAGCGCGCTAAAGTTGATTCCTGCACGTCGGAGTCCGGGGTAAATCTATTTATCCATGTGTTATCAAACAATTAGAGATCAAGATACTTTTTTTTTTTTTGTAGGGGGGTACGTACGACGAGATCGCAGATAGGGATGAAGATGATGAGAGCAAAAGGGTCCAAATTGGACAAAACGTCGTTTGGCACACCATGTGTCGACATCGTAGCAGCCTGCGACGTCAAGTTATTATTCAACTGATTATACGTGAGCCCTAAAACAATCAACAATCAACACAAAACATCCCACCCAAAAAAAAATAAAATAAAATAAAACCCCCCCGGGCAAGTCACTCACAATAAATCGGGTACCACAAAAACACAGTACACGCTTTGAGCCCGCGGTTCACCTCATCCACCCAATTATCGTCAAACGTCATCCACGCAGGCCGCGCCTCGCCAACCTGCCTGCTCGGCTTCGCGCTCTCCCAGAAATCGTCCGCCGTGAGCTGCCTGAACGTCCGCACCGGGTTCACGCTCCAGCGGCCCCGCGCGGCGAAGCGCCAGAGGCGCAGGGCCGTGGCGAGGACGGAGCCGGTGGGCGGCGAGCGGATGTAGCGCGTGCGCCCGTACCAGAGCACGAGTGGGCATAGCAGGAAGATGGCGGTGGGCAGCGTGTAGGCGAGGTAGAACCCGACGTACTTTGTGGTGGTGGTGGTGGTGGTGGTGGTGGTGGTGTGGTTGGCGTCGTTAGTGGGATTCCTGGTATGGGCGGGTGGCTTACCTTTTCGGAGTAGGTCATTCCGATTTGGCCGATGAGAGCGCCGATGTTGATGAAGAGGTAGAAATACTGGGTGGGGGGGGGGGTGAGGAAAACTCGCGGAGTGGGGTGATTTGCGACAGACCATGTATACTCGAGAAACAGTCAAGGCGGGATCGACGATGACCCTCTCTCCATTCCTCCTAGTGACGACAAACAAGCGGGTCCGCTTGTACTGCTCAGCAATCAACGGCGAAATATTAGCCTTGAAGAGCCCAGTTCCTGATTACCAAGTCAAATCATAAAAAAAAAAAAAACCCCATAACGGGTCGTACCCAATCCCATGACGATCAGCGCAACCGAGAACGCGCCGATCGCACTCGACTTTTCGATGACCCCGGGGACGGCAGCCACGATCAGAATAATATGCCCCACAAGCGCAACGGCGACCGCGATACAGACAGTATTGAATCTGCCCAAGTACGTATCGGCGATCCACGCTCCGAGGAGCGGCGTAACGTAGCACCTATCCCGGCCCCGTTTCGCGTTAGCATGCCCCCCTCACCCCCTTGGCAACTTAGTGTGGGCTCCATTTTTTCGAACACGCACCAGAATTGGTAGAATGTGGTAAGACCGGTGGAAGCTCGCTGGCCTAGGCCGAGCGCACCGGATTGCCCGTGGAGGAAGCCTGCCCCTGTGTGGGAGCCCTTGGGGAGGGGCTGTTGGATGAAGTTGGTCTGAGGTATAACCATCAGTGGGGACGTTTTACCCCGGATTGGGAAGTTGGGGGGGACGTACGAAGACGACGGAGGAGCCATAAAACTTCGATTCGGGACGTCAGCCGGCCAAATTCCACACCCGGTGATAATAGTGTACGTACCGAGAATCGTTCTGCCAGCTCGACGACGGCGATGACTGGAAAGGGGACGACATGGATACCTTCAAGGGGGGGGAGGGAGGAGGGGATACGCACGATAAGCGTTCCAAGGGATCTTGTCTGCAACCCTTCTCAGCGTCCTCCTTTCTTCCTCCGTAGGGAACTCTAGTCCGTCGTGAATACCGTCTGGGACGTATTGGAGGGAATCATTCTCCTCTGAGGAGTGAGCTTTCTCGCTTGAGTATACTTGGACTTCAGAAGAGGGACGGCGGTCGTTATTGACGCTGTCCATCGTTGCTCAGGGGGGCTAAGGAAGGGGGGGACGAGGGGGCACTCGAGATACTTAGAGTGGGCAGGGGACCCGTGGAGCGACACCATGTGCCCGTCTTATACACAACCATTACGTCGGCAGGAACCAAGCAACGGGAAAAGGTAGCATGTGCTCCCAGGAAGATCGGTGCCATCATCTTGCGGTATCATAGCCTGTGGGTTTAATAATCCACTAACGGACAACTCGAACGTCAAACCAATCCAGAAGCGCCACGCCGAGGCACAACTGGCATGTAATAAAAATTAAAATAAAGGGGAAAATGAACCACTGGAACGATGCCCATTTGTGGTGCACTCACACCCCCGCCAAACCACACTGCTCCAATAATTCAATTGAGCTGCTCGGATAATCAACGGCACGAACTCACCCGTCCACATTTCAACAATCAGGGCGTTTGAATACGGACTTGAAATCTCCAAGTGGCCAATCTTGCATCTCGCGGAGTGTGTGTAGTTATAATTAGCAGCATCTGGCATGATCATGAGGAGGCGGTTCCTAAAAATAACTGGGGAAGTGATATTGCCCCGGATGGGATCCGGTTACCCACGGTGTTGGTTCGAAGCTTGTGAATATAAATCTCAACAGGGTTATTTGAACTCCGATTGAACGGGCCGGTAAATGCTATACTCAACCCAATCATTACATACCTACGTGTGACTTGTATTACATAAGATTCCACATTGTCCCTAAATTATCGCTCAGTTCATCAGTCTCCCCTATCTGCGTTTGATCGCTGATGATATGATGCTCGCCATCGCCATCATGTAGCAGTTTCCCAGACCGTGCACGATAGTTTCGGGGGACTTCCCATCTCGTCCACCCCACCCCACCCAACCTCCCGCACCCCGAGCGAATTTAGATGTCTCCAAACACGGCCCATCTACGAGTACGCCCCCCCTCTCGGAGCGAGTAGACCGAGGCGTTTCAGCGCACGCGTGTCTTTTTCTCCATCAAGAGGCCTCCTACCGATCCGGCTCCCCCAACACCCAACACCCAACACCCAACATACCACCCGCCACCAAAACACACGCCAAAAAAAAAAAAAACCACGTCAGATCGCCTCCCAGGCTCCCACTGGTCCCACATCCATCCCCTACACCGGCCCCTCCGCACCCTCCCGTTTCTCCACCCCTGCGAGGCCGTCTTCCGGCTCATGGGCCTTCTCCGCGCGTGCGGGAATAACGAGGTAGAGGACCCCCATGACGCACGCGAGGCATGCGAAGACCGCGGCGGTGCACGCGACGACGAGCTGCAGGAGCTGCGCGTACGAGATGTCGGACGCGGCCGAGGGCTTGAGCAGGGTGTCGAGGAGGGCGCTCAGGACGACGAATGAGATTATGACTGTGGTTGTGAATTCCCGCGCCACCCAGAAGAGCGCCTGGATGGTGCCCGTCATCGGTTCTGCCAAGTCCGCACTGGGCACACACGGGGGCAGAGTTTGGGTTTGTTGCGTTGCGGCCAGACGAGATCGGGAGTGGGGGTAGAGTGGGGCTAGTAGAGTGGAGCTAAGCTCGTTTGTTAGAGTTCGTTCCTCTTGCAGGAATATGGGCGACAAGCGACTTTCCTGCTATTTGATTTTTTTTCTTTTTTCTGTTGGTCTGGCTTATGTAGGATGGGATAGATGGGAAAAGCTTTGCTATCAGATGACCCCCGACTCGGACAGACGCGGGGACGTCCCCAGCCTCGCTAGAGGAGGGGTTGTCGTTAGATTGGCGTTTAATCAGCGGGACCTGAGAGTATGTCATGATCGGTGTTGGGATCTTATTGAGTTCGGTTAACCGTGCGAGTCACACGGGATATTGCGTTATTCAGGGTGTAGGTGTCACTCATCCTTTCCCTCCCTCCTTGTTGCCTGTTTGTGTGAGGTGGATATGTATGGATAGATGTAGTGGCCCTGGTCTAGCTTGTATCACTATCACTGGTGGCCAGCGGAACTTTGTGTTTTTTTTTTAGAGAGATCCGTCGGGTGATGGATGAACCTGACGTGGACAAAAATAGCTACGCGTTATTTGGTTTCGACTTGTCTTCCAAACACGCATATTTTTTTTTTTCCGCGGCGTGCAGTTCCGATCGCACCCAAGTGCATGCGTTTTCCTCATTGTACTCGCAACGTAGGATTGCTCTCTATCTTGTCTACACTAACACTCAGCAAAACAATAAACCAAGCGTCCAACTCCAGGCCTCCAACTAGAATAAATCGATAAGCGCCCCCCTCCCAGACGTGCCCACTTTCCCAACCAACACCCAGCAAACATCTAACCGTGACATTCCGAAACATCCCAAACCCCATTCGCCGAGGGCACCCCTCCCCCCCATGATTCCAACACTCCCCCTGATCCACCAATTCTCAGCCCTCACCCAATCCGGGATCCTCGCGTCACTCCTCCTAATCAGCTACCTAAACACACGCGCCCGCTACCTCGTCCTCACCCTCCTCTCCCTCTACCTCGGCGCCAAAATCGTCCCCCCAATCTGCAAATGGGGACTCGTGCTGTTCAAGTGGATCGCGATGCTCGGGTTTTACGGGACGTATTTCCAGATTGGGCTGGGGTTTGTCGTTACGGGGTTCGGTGGGGTTCTTGTGTTTTTTGAGAATGCGGCGAAGGAGCTTGAGAAGGGGAGGACGGGGCGCTGATGTGCTGGGGTCGGTGATTCAGGGGCGCACGGACCACCGTGGCTGAGGCCACTGCATATCGTTTTGGGCCAAAATGAAGGGACGTGTGTGGGGGGGCATCTCTCCTGACTGCCGACTGGACTGGAGCAACGCTGGGTTCACGCCGACGGCTCGTTCTTGCTCCTGAGCGCAGCCCATCCGATTTGGCTCCATAATTTCCCTCGTCGTCGTTGGTGTCTTTCCGTATACGCCATGCACGAAGAGGCACCTACGAATGTGCTTCCCCCCCCCCCCCCCCCCCGAGGCATGAGACCTACGAGAAATATCAATATTCCTGTATGACCTGTACGACGTGTACTGACTTTGACTTTTTACGTTTAATTCTCGATACGTTGAAAATCGATGTAATATGTATGGACATCACAGCTGTACCACCATATCATCTGCCAAAATCTTACTTTTTGCTTGCTTTGTTTCGTTCTTGGCTTTCGAACGTTCGAGCGTGCTTCTAGCGTCGATGGCACCCCCCCCCCCTCGAGGAAGCCGAAATCTCGAAGCTCGAAACCCCGCGGTGATAGACCGATCGCAACACGTTCGCGAGCGTGTGTTAGGTCCCTCCCCCTCCCCCACACGTCAAACGGAGCGTGGGTGGAACTAGGACCCTGACTTATACAGGTAAAGGCTAGATCCCAAGAAGGTCAAATCTCAGATTTTTTGTCCGGTCGAAATTTCGCTGTTTTGTCCGGTTTCGGCCTAGCCTCCAGATTTTTTCCCTCATTTGTCCGGTCGGCGGATATGGCCCTTCGAAGTTCAAATTTTTGTCCGGTCAGTGGATATGGCCCCCCAAAGTTCAAATTTTTGTCCGGTCTGCACAATATAGAGGCGACGAAGGGTTTATTTCACTACATAAGTCATCAATTCTAATCTATATCATCCTTTGCACGACATTTGTTGAATAGCTTGATAACCCGCTGTAGTTTTTCAGAATCCTTAGTAAAACTTTTAAAAATATCAGCATCGGTTTGGCAAAGTTCGAGCCCCGTTGCTGTTATGGTGGGACTTGACGAAAGCAATGTGAGGAACGTGATAGGAGAGAGTAGAGCAAACTGCTTAGTTTGCAATAGAGCGGTAGCTTCAGGAATGTTTCGAAATTGACGCCCATGTATGTGTTCGAAGAACCGTAACTAAAGTCACTTGGATAAAAAGCCAGGGGAAAAGTAAAGGACACAGTACTTGCAACAACCTCAGTAAATTTACAGCATAAATACCATGGAGCGAAATACTTAACAAGCCATTTTCAGAAAGATAGGCTCTCCGGCGTCCGCTGAGATACACCACCTTGTGATAGGAACACGGCAGAGAGGCAACTCGCCGGCGAAGGAATGGCTGGTAACTGGTCTTCTTTGAGGCCGAGAGAGGATCAATTTATGTACAAACAACTGGTGTGAGGAGGTATTGTGGCGGCTAACTATCTCTCATATTTGTCCGGTCGGATCAGGCCCAAATATGAGACCAGGTTCCTGTCCGGCCTCCGGATCAGCCTGTGCGAGCAAAATGGGCCAAATCTGTCCGGTTTGGGCCTGGCCTAGAGGCCCAAAAAGCCAATTTTTCGTCCGGTCCGGGATCCTGTGGAACTTGTATGTGTTTGTGTATTTGTGTGTTTGTGGTATCACCGCGGGACTTGTACTTGTGCTGCGCTGTGAATGGTCTGACAAGTTGGGCGTGCCAAGTGTTTTTTCTGTCTTCTTTCTTCTTCTTATCTCTATAGAGTATAGACTTCTTCACGCCCGTTTTTATCTTTTTTCTTTTTTCCTTTTTTTTTTCTTTTGGTGATGATCATAGGCTATTAGAGTGCCCCGGGGCCGTGTTTGCATGTGTGCTCCCAGCGATGTCCTATGTAATAATTTAATTTCTGACAATATGGCGGGACCCTGTCCCTGATCCGTATAACCACTATTGCGAATGGGTATCATCTGCCCGATGAAAGAGGCAGGCACGGTGTGTGATGGCGGTGGTGGTGGTACATCCCCCATCTCATCCCATCTCAAAATCACAACTGGAGAAAAAGCTGAACATGGCATGGCATTGGTAGTCAATACGAGGCGTATCACATGCCAGATATCATACCCGCGTATGGCCCCCCCCCCCACACACGCACCACAAAAAAACATTGATCATCTTTGCGCATGCGGGTTCCGGAAGCTCTACGTATGTCTAAACCGCTCTAAACCCTCCTCGAGCCCATCAAGTCGTATTTAGGGT
>MU150410.1:2661-26056 GCA_015584075.1 Collybia nuda | reverse complement strand
GGGTAGCAAGCCAAACTTTAAAGATAGAGATAAAACGGCTAAGGACCGATACAGGACAAGGATACCAGCACAAACTCGACCACGCGCAGCGCTCCGTCCATTCGGGGCTCGTGCGGTCGCAATGTACTCGTGAAAAGATAGTATCAGCCCCCTCATCACCCAGTGATTACGATCTCGACAAGTGCGATACCGAGTACCGATTGCCGATAGCTAAAAATAAGCCCTCGGGGGTGTTTCCCCACCCCCCTCCTCCACCCCTGGCGCTGCCGTCATGTGGGGGTTTAGGTTTGATATGTGATCTTGTAGCTTGTAGTGACATGGTGGCGCGCCCCGCCCCCCCGCGAACTGGACCCGAACCACGAACCAAGTCAGACGGAATTGAAAGAGGTGGACGGGGTGGGATGCGTCGAGGTGGTGCGCCCGGCTGCATGGGACCTCCCCAAAATGAAATCTGACATGTGGGTCACAGTTTTTTTTTTTTATTCTTCTTTTTTTTCGGTTTTTTTTTTTTGGTTTTTTTTTTGGGTCGTGGTATTTGAATTTTTGGACATATGTTTAGCTTATGTGAACATAGGTTGGGTGTCGTGGGGAGGGGGAGATGATGGAGTTTGTCGGTTCTGTGGGTCCTTGACCTCCCTCAGATACTGGTCACACGGCCCTTACACGATGGGATGAGCGGCTCTCCGCGAGGAAGCAGGAAGCCTGCCCTGAGTTCGACCGTGTATTGACCCTTGAACAAGCCACGTGAAGTGGTTGATACCTCGAGTAGTCGTATGTTCGTTGATTATCGCTGCGGGGGGGACTGCCCTATTAGGTCCGGTATGGTAACCGAATGCCGCCGGGACTTACCGCATTGTTAGAGCGAAGAATTTCCCACGGTTTATGCCAGAGGAACTTGAAAGAACCTCATTCTCATACTTCGAACTCGAAATCTCTGGAACGGAGGGAGAGATGACGGCGAGCGGGATAGGATAACCGAGGAAATTTATTGTCCAGAACGGGGTCATTTAGGCCGCGAACTCGGTTCCGACGGATTTGGTCAAGATAGAGGAACAGCTTTCGTTCCGGTGTGGCTTGTTGACTTGGCCTGTGATGGGTTGTTTCATCTTGTATAAATTCTCTGAACCGGGACTCAAGGATCATGCGAGTATCGCTCGTTTTTTTCACGGCGTATAGGTGCCGATTGGCCACCAGTGACCAAACGCGTCGTTGGATGGTAGAACCCGTTTCTGTGCAGAGACTTCCGCCATGTTTGTGCTATTGATACAGGACCAGGACCGCTATCGCACCGTAGGACCATCGGGACTTGGTTGCCTTCAGATTCTTTCCGACGGGGTTCCTGAATCCTGATACCGTGCACCGAAACGCATGAACATTGAAAAGGGAGTCTCAGCCACCACCTTACTTGGATACGTCATTTGGCTACAGAGCAACACCCGAATCCCGGAAGAATTCTGGACTCGGACACCTGGTCTTGTGTCAGTGTGTGATTTCCGTGCTGGTAGGGACAATGACGGGTTTAGGAGACCTGTTGACCCACTGTGAACAATTGGTGGCGATGTCATGGATGCCGAGACTGTACTCTATTTGGACTCCAAAAAAATGCGGCTTCCGTAATATTATATTGTGAGTGGATATTTCAGCTTACGTCTTCTCGTTGGGGGGTCGTGGTCTTGTCCCGATGTTATCAGTGCAATGACTTCGTATCCATAGGGCCATCTCCAAAATGCTTGGAGAACAATGTTGGACATTTGACTGGGAGCGTGTAAGATTTTTGTCCTATCGTGATTTTACTCGTTGCTCAGGAAGCTCTGAATTTTTTGCGAGGGCACACCGGGTTACGTACCGAGCACGATGTGACGTAGTACAGTACCTGCAGTTTTGCGGTACATGTGCTCATAGGGGACATATGACTACCGTGGTTGACGTCTGCGAAGAGCCTAGGGTTATCCGCTTCGAGAAAGTGTGGTTGGAATACAAAGTAATCGACTTGTCGGTACGTACCCTCAAAATTTCCACCTCATTATTTTTGAAGTCAGGAAAGCATTGGTAGGCTGGTGTTCTTGCTCTAATATATGAATTATGTCTCAAGCCTACTCGATGATCAAAATGGCTTTTTGTTGTCTCTTGGCGTACCAGTCCCATCTATCTTGGCACGGAGGATTGACGGGATCGGGGGTGTTGTAGCGTGACAAGTCACACATCACCCCCTTAAAATTCAGCCTCACTATCAAACAGAGCGCGCCCCGGCAAACCCAAATGGTAGCCTCCAACTTCTTATCCTCCAAATGAACGCTCGTGTATACGAAAGATCGATTTGACAAGATATGCCGCATACAGCGCGTCGGCACTCTTCCGAGGATGCTGGCTTTCTCGTATATATAGTCTATTTTCTTTTTTAGCTCCGGCTCGAACGCCCACCTTCTTTTGATACCGAGCTTCCATCTAGCTGACTCTTGCTCACTTGACTTCTGTATTGTGGATCGAACATGGCTCATGCACGGGAAGATCTTGATGGGATTAAGCATACGGAATCTTATGACGAGAAACAGCGGCCATCTGATGAGATTGCTGTCTCTGACGCCGAGGTCGAGATCGATGAAATCCATGAAGGTCTAGTGTTTCCTACCGACGAAGAGCGGGCGACCCTCCGTCGAGTTGCAGATAAGATACCTTGGAATGCGTACTGTGAGTCATCATATCTCCCGAAATCAATATGAAGAGGATCCTCATATTCTTTCCTACCTTCTGATAGTGATCGCTTTCGTCGAGTTGGCTGAAAGATTCTCGGTATGTATTATACTGAACCAGATATGCAACTTTTAACAAAATTTCTTATGATCACAGTACTATGGATCTACAGTTGTTTATGTACGTAAACCCTTCTGAATCGTCGCCTCCTACTCACTCCGCCACAGACGAACTTTATCCAACAACCTCTTCCCGAGGGCTCACGAACTGGAGCCGGGTTTACTGATGGCCAATCCGGGGCGTTAGGACTCGGCCAGCGTGCATCTACAGGCCTTACAACTTTCAATCAATTCTGGTGCGTGTCGCATTTATTCCAACGTTAGTTTGGTGTTCATGACATAGCGAACTCTTCTTAGGGTCTATGTCGTTCCTCTCTTTGGCGCCTATATTGCAGATACATACTTGGGACGATTTAATACGATATGCATAGCGATCCTCGTCGCGCTCGTGGGCCATATCATATTAATTGTGTCCGCCGTCCCCGGCGTTATTAATCACCCAAGTGCTATCGGAGCGTACGTGGTCGCTTTAATCATTATTGGAATTGGTTCGTGTCTTCAGGTTTAGTTGGGCCAATTTTACTGAAATAGAGTTAGGCACTGGTTTATTCAAAGCCAATATTTCGCCTTTGGTTGCTGAGCAGTACAGAAAGACAAAACTACATGTGGTTACTACGAAGAAAGGTGAAAAGGTGATTATAGACCCAAGTCTCACTGTTGCCCGGGTATATATGGTGAGCACCAACACCTCTCGTCGCTTTCTATTATTTAATGAATTTAATAGTACTTCTACTTCTTCATCAATTTTGGCGCCCTTGTGGGCCAAATTGGGATGACCTATTCTGAGAAGTATGTCGGCTTCTGGCTCGCATATACTCTTCCCACTCTTGTGTTCCTCCTTTGTCCCTTTGTCATGTACATTGGCCGTCATCGATACGTTCGCTCGCCCCCAAGCGGGTCCGTTCTGGCTACGTCCCTCCGGCTTTGGAAGTACGCAGCACGAGGGAAATGGCGCTTGAACCCAGTTACTACGTGGAAAAATCTCACAGCGGATGGTTTTTGGGACGGCGCCAAGCCAAGTAAACAACCCGCCGGCACCAAACCGAAATGGATGACTTTTGACGATCTGTGGGTTGAGGAAGTGAAACGTGGATTTAAAGCGTGTGGTGTATTCTGCTGGTTTCCCATTTATTGTAGGTTCCAGGTGGAAGTCACGGTCCGGACGTAGCTAATGTTTTGCAGGGTTGACGTACAACCAACTAAACAATAATTTGACGTCCCAAGCGGCCACCATGTCTACGCATGGTTTGCCTAATGATGTCCTGTCGAACCTCGACCCGTTCGCTCTCCTCATTTTTATTCCCCTTTGCGATATGGTGGTAAGGACCGCTGAGCTTTTTATCACTAGATAATAGCTTGATTTATTTTTTCATATTTTTTAAATAAAGTTTTATCCTGCTCTGAGACGCGCTGGCATCAACTTCAGCGCCCTCAAGAAGATCACTGCTGGCTTTGCGACAGGTGCAGGTGCTATGATTTGGGCTACAGGTACGGAGCTCGCGTAGCTCCCATTCACTTACTGACGAATTCTTTCAGTCCTTCAGCATAACATTTACAAAGTACGGGTCTCCAACCTTGTACCATATAAATGCTAATTACTTTTGCGTTAGACAAACCCATGTCATTACCAGGCAGCAACGTGCGACGAGGTATCGCCACTTAATGTCTGGATCCAAACTGGCGCGTATGTCCTTTACCAATCACAAATATTAGCTAGTACTCACAAATTTCCAGCTATGTTCTAATAGCGTTGAGCGAAATTTTGGCCTCAATCACAGGCCTAGAATACGCCTTCACAAAGGCGCCTAAGAATATGCGATCACTCGTTATGTCCGTCTTTCTGTTCACTCAAGCGCTATCTGCTGCACTTGGTGAAGCTTTCGTCTGTGAGTGGTCATGTAACAGCTCTGTTGCCTCTGTGCTGAGTGAGAATATGTAGCTTTGTCTGCGGACCCACTCTTGGTGTGGAATTACGGAGTGATGGCAGTTCTCGCTGCGGTGTTCGGCACCCTGTTTTGGTTCTCTGTGCGGAAATTGGATGCCCAGGAAGATACCCTGAATAACCTACAGACTGGCCATATGGTCGTTGACCACAAGGTGGAAGCGTGATTGGGTTATTCCGATGTTCAAAGAACTGGTGCATATTGTATAATATGAATGCTATGGAACATGTATTTCCTGATCGCCATTTATTCATTTCTAGTGGAATAGTTCACGCGGCACCGATGATGAACAATCTTGTGTAAGTGCACCACAGCGTTAGATCCAGGTAGACCCGTGATGCCTCTCTTGGTGGGGGTCGCGGATAGGGAAAGCGGAACCAAATATTGACCAATGTGAGACGAACCTTATTTACACAAAGCATTTTAATTTCTTTTTTTCTCCCCCTTTTCAACTACCATGTCTACTCTCGCGCCCCTTCTTCCTGGCCTCGTCGCAGAAACGACTAATATTCCCGACGATGAGATTCCTGGAACGCTGGAGACTGTGATAATGGAGGCTATACATCCCGAACTTGGTGGGGTCGCGAAAGTCACGGCCGTCAAAGTCTTTCGGAGTAGGTGCATTAATGACTTTTTGGGGATCATGGATGGACACAGTGACGAACTTCATATGTTCTCGGTTTCCCTATTCAACAAGCATATCCAACCGCAATCTTGGTTGCTTGATGGTGGACGGAGGAGTGGCACCGGTTGTTGGGGTGACGAGATGAACAGAGGTGATATAGTCTATATTCTGAGCCTAGAGGTCCAACCTTCGGTGCGTCGGAAAAGTGGAAGGTCCTTGGAATTGAGATTTCTAATTTATTTCGTCAGCACCGGCGCCAAGGTTTGGGGACTTGGGTGCTACAGAAACTTTTATCGTCAAGTAATGTTAAGTATGATGACATCGTGTACTGTTGGCCAACGGCAGAGCGTAGTGCACTGACCCCGGAGGCTCGCAAGGTAGATGTGAACGGCCAATTAGCATTTTATCAAAAAGTAGGAAGTTCCTATTATAGAATATTTTGATAACAATTATTTATACCTTTCCTCGCAGAACGGCTTCCGTCGTGTTGGAAAAACGGATTTCATTGGTTATTCCCCGAAGCCTAGCCACAAGTCACGTCTAGTCCCAGAATCGTCTGACGCGACGCCGATCTCAGGGGATTCCGCGCTGGAAGGACAAGTCGAATTACTTCCCCTCCATAAATCCATCGTCGAGCTAAATACTCCTGAAATCGAGGGCATCATTCAGACATCTTATGACACAGACCCGAGCTCGATCCACAGAGTCGATGCATATGGCTTTACTCCCGTTCATCTAGCGCTAGCGGATCTTAACATTCACGCCCTGCGTAAATTGATAGCATTGGGCGTAACAGAGGACCTCCGAAATTCAGACAATACCAAATGCCTGACACCGCTTGAGATGCTTCTTGAAACGATGCGAAGCAACCGTGAGTTTAGTGAAACGGTATTGGGCTCTTGGAACGGGTATGGTAAACCTGAACTTCTTGCTGAATTTTGCGTCAAACGGGCCTTGGGCGAAATTGAGGATACAGTCCCCGAAGCAACCTTTGAATCTAAACGCAAGTGGGGATGTACTTGCGGTGCGTGTTTTGGTGGGTATATGTCCCCCAGAATGTGTTACCGTTTAAAACGTGAGTTCCTTCGCACACTATGATGAACTTCATCTGATCATTTACTTTTTTAGACCAAGGGGCGCTAATTATGGACATGATGGAGCAGAACATGTATATGTTCAAGCGTGGAAAGCCCCTCGAGGACATGGATGGTCTATTCGACATTAGTACGGACTATCTTCCCTGGGGGCTTCGCTCGTCGATGTACAAGACATTCTATAAAGGTTACCAGACCCTATTTGCGACAATCTACGCTATATCGGGCAGTGTTAACACTCCTGCGACGGTCACGAGCCTCGCCTCTTTAGTTGCCGGAAATCCTGATGTCTCGTGCTATCTCAGCAAAGGAGGGAGATACGAGTACGCTTTGGACGCAGTGACCAGCGTTGCTCGAGAACAGTCTTGCCTTGGTGATGGGACATTCGATGAGATGTACGAAGATGAAGCTGAGGTTGGGACTGAATTCACTGGTCTCCTGAAATGCGCGAATGACTTGGAGTTTGAACTCGTCAGGCGCTTGATAGGTCTTGACCCTGAAGAGCGGTGGGGGCCTTACTATGATATGGACGATGATGATTCTGACGTGGATTGATGGCGCGCCTCCGGTTTTGCAGGGTTTGTTTAATACGCTGAAGAGATCCTATGTAGAAGCAAGATAATGTTACGTTAGGTATAATTTGTATTTGTATGTCGTCTGACTAGTACTAACTTGTAATATTATGTGTATAAATATGTCTGTCATTTTGTCTCCTTGCTCCTGTAGTATTTACTGTAGTATTTACCATACTTGTCTAAGGTACAGCCGCCTATGGGTGACATTTTAATAACCCTGCATTCTATACTTCAGAAAAAAAAAAAGGCAGGCCTGCTCACAGCCCTCAGATCTATCTTTGATAGATACGGAATTGAATTGTGGAGCATAGTCCCCTTTTTGTAGTGCATGCCGCTGTAATTCGGTCCCCACCAAGGAGATTGGGATGGCCTCCGCAACCTTCAGACTACGAAATTAGAAGTGGAAAGGTGATTCATGCAAGATCTATTCGATAGCATGAAGAAATCGTAGACTCAACACCCAGATATGTTTTTCGACATCGGTTCAGACTACCTCCCGTGCGATCCCCGCTTACACATGGATAAGCCTTTCTATAAAGGTTACCGGTCGCTCTTCAAGGTCATCGGAACCATGCTTTCCAGAGTCGGGACCTCCATCTGCTACCACCGACATCGCTGCAGTGATATCCCAAAACAAAGGCATAATTTCCTACGTCGATAAGGGAGGGAAATACGAACACGCACTGGACGCGGTGATCCATGCCGCCCAACAGACATCGCTCCTCGGAGACGGGACCTTTGAAGAGGCTTACTTGGAGGATGAGTGTATGGTTGACTCCGGGTACACTGCTCTTCCGAAGTGCGCAAATGACTTGGAGTTTGAGCTCGTCAGGCGCTTGATGGGGCCTGACCCCGATGTCCGGGGGGGCCTTACTTTAATAAAGAGGACGATGATTTTGGCATGGGCTTGGACTTGGACATGGACATGGAGGATCTTGCCGAGTTGGGCCCGGAGCTCCAAGGGGCAATTAATGCGCTCATATATCGATAAGAGAGCGAAGAAGAACGACAACAATTGAAAGGATCTTGAATTTGCAATAGTATTTCGTTTAAACGCTTAACGTGTATAATTGTAAAACGAGTCTTGACAAAAATGTTTGGTTTGGTGTTCGATACATGTTCGCCACGAAATAGCAAAGCCTTACAAGCCAATCTTGTCCATGAACGCGATAATTTTCCCATGAATCTCCTCGAGGTGATTTTCCAGCGCAAAGTGCCCTCCATCGACCAAGTGGACCTCGGCCTTTGGTAACGCCGTCCTGAAAGCATTCGCGCCGGGCGGGATGAAAATCGGGTCGTTCTTCCCCCAGATGGCGAGAAGTGGAGGCTCGCGTTCACGGAAGTATTGATGGAATTTCGGGTAGAGCGCGACGTTGTTGCGATCTGCGTACAAGGTGTTTGAGGGAAGACTAAGTTGGTTAATATAAGATACATACAATCGAGGAACAAATCGAGTTGGATCTCAGCGTTCCCAGGACGATCTAAAAGCGCTTGGTCAAGGTGGTACGTCTCCGGCGGGACTGCATCAGGGTTCGCTTCTCCTCCGCAATACTATCACCCAAGTAAAAGTCAATTATATCTAGCTTAAGATCGAAGAGTATATCACACTCACCTGCAACTTCGTCAAATCCATAGTCAACAAAAACCGAATACTATCCCTCTTTTCCTTCGACGGGTCCTCCCAATACCTCCGAATCGAGCCCCAAAACTCACCCAACCCTTCTTCGAACGCGTTTCCGTTCTGGGAAACGATAGCTGTGATGGCGTCTGGCCGGGAAAGTGCAAGGCTTGAGTTCGTAGCACGTTTTGAAAGTAAGGGATGTGGTGGACGAATGTGTGTGTGGGACGTACCTCAGGCCTGTGGGGGCGCCGTAGTCGAATATGTAGATCGCGAATTGGGTTAGGTTGAGGGTGTGTGTGAACTTGATGATGGTTTGGGAGAGGTTTTCGAAGGTGTATTTGTAGTTGAGGTTTTCGGGTACCTCTGATTAGAATTGGGTCCTGTGTTTGTCTCGCGAGTTGTGGCTAACGTACCAGTAAATCCGAACCCTGGAAGATCGGGAGCCTTATCGAAGGGTGGGTTCATGAACAAAGGTATGAAGCGTGGTCGAGCTCACGATGACGCGATATTTCGTAGCGAGTTTCGTGATGAGGTTTCGGTATTGGAACGAGGACGAAGGGAATCCATGAAGGAGTAGAAAAACCGGGGCGTTACTGTGTCCCGCCTCTCGATAGAACACATTAACTCCGTCGACGTTGATTTTCTGGGTAGTGGTCATGTTTCGATACTAAGTTCCAAGAGGGGTCTCAGTCTTAAATAGCCATTTGGTCAGCAAGTCAGTCCGTAGGAGCCCGATCGGATTGGTGAGAAACGTTTATAATCCAATGCTACAATTGGTAGTCCTAGTCCGTCGCAGGCCATGGTTTGTAAACACGTCGTTCGAAGAAGTGGAAAGCGTCACAAGATATCTTAAAAGCACAGTGTCGAGAGTCCGAGTCGGGTGTTGTGTGAATTATACTGGTATCCCAGGTCGCCGGTCCATTAATACCCAAATAAGCCGGTGAAATCTGTCCATAGACCGCCGAAAGTACCATTCGCTACGCATCGTAGTGGAAGTAAAGCCAACACAGTTAAAATCAAGTCGGAAGAAATTTGCCAGCAAGAGCCGCGTACACTGGGCGCCAAGGCCCATCAACATCACATGGTCCGTGCGCTGCACCCGAATCCCTATATAAACCTCGCTCGCTCATTGTGAAACCTTACCACTCTGGCCTTTTGGCTTAGATCAAGTGTAGTATCTGTTCTTAATAGTTTAACCACTATTATGGAGGCACCGCCTCCATTCTTGGTTATCTAATTTTTGCCGCCCTTGTACCCTGCGCTCTGCTTGCAACACGGGGACGCGATGACCTTGCTGCTGCACTACTGGCTTGCGTCGTCGGGGGATCTTCTTTCTTTCTTTTTGTTGTACACTACGTTTTGCCTTGTTCAGGTGGAATGGGTTGTAACAAATGGATAGTTGGATTTTCTGCTATTTCGTTTTTTTTTGTCCCTAATGGGTTGAATGTCTAAGAATGTGATCGCTTTCATGTTCCATTTGATCCATGCTTTTTTGGCTCAAATTTTAACCGATAAATTGCAAATATATTCAGACAATTCTCAACCGTGTGATGGTATTATAATTTTTATAATTATAGCTCGGCGCAACCGAATAAGATTGACAACCTAGGTTCTCCACTAACATCATTGGATGTCACGGTAACTTCTCCACAGCCTTGTTAATGAGCCAGGAAAACTGTTTACAATGAGAAATGCGCGACCAGCCTCAACGAACACATGATGCTTGATTTTAATGATAGTAAGATAGCGAAATCATTGCTCCTATATAAACTTTCATATAAATGTTTCATTACCACCGCCAGTCAGTGCCCAACCATTCTTCTCGAACACGAAGCTTCACCGCCCGTGGTTCGTAGCCCTTTGCATATCAATACAATACGAGATTCGACAGTTCGACACCGAAGCGAAGATCGAAGAAAAGAAATATATTTCCTAAAGGGCGTAGAGTAATAGCTAAACGCGCTGTAGCCACGTGGGTGTACCTGTTTGAGAAACTCGAGCAGTCTCAGCTAGACTTGTTGTCCTCAGCCACTGGCGGCCACTGCCCTCTGGGCCCAATACCGCACTACAAACACTCTCTTCTTCTATCTCAAACATAATGCGTGAATCCGGTAACGAAACTCCTGAGCTCAAGTCCAACAGACGACGAAGCCTTGGGGCTCTCTTTCGGATCCCTCTTTCAGCCCGATCGCCCGACTATCACTCGATTTCGACATCGAAGCCCGTAGGGTCTGTCCCAGCGGACATCATTCGCGAAATTGTCGATCTTTTGTCTCCTGCAGACATACTCAGCTTCAGTCTCACGGTACGCTTGTCCTTTCACACACATTATCTCATATCCAACGCTTTGTTTCAGTCAAAGAGCTTGCATACACTCCTCCTCCCGCCTCTATACGACTCGGTAGCACTCAGGTCTAGTCGGAAATGTGAATCGACTTTGGAGCTGCTCGGGCAACGGCCAGACCTCTGCGCCCTCATACGCAAGCTCGCCGTCCGCCCAAACTACTATCTCGCTTGGCCAAAGCCAGACAAGCCACTTGACGAGGAATGGGTCGCGTCTAAGATTGCCAAGATCGCACCGTACCTCACTTCTCTGAACACATTCGATTGGGATGGGCTCGAGGTGCCCGTGGATGTGCTTTGGAGTACGCTTCGAACTTGGTGCGTCATCAAACATTATATTCATGTATTATTCGCCAACCCCCATTCCAGCTGCCCAGACTTGAGACATGTCTTCTGCAACGTCGGAGCGCTCCCTCTCAACCCCGAAAGCCAGGTATTCCTTCTCCTGCCCATCAACAATCAACCTCTAACACTCGACAGCTCTTCCGATTCTCCGACCTCAAGAGTTTCTCATTGATCGTGCGGTATGGGCTCGGAGGAACTGGTGCGTTGTGTAACAGCCCCCAACTTCGCTTCTGACACGTGGCGCAGAGCTGTTTCCGCCGCTCGAAGACCTACCTGACGAGTTCTGGGAGATGATCCTCCATCGCTGCCCAGACCTCGAGGAACTCGCTGTCTGCAGTTTCTCATCATGTACACGTATTTTCGACGTTCTCAGGGTGACCGAAGGCCATTGGCCCAGTCTTAATTCACTAACGCTCGGTTCTTTTGGCTACCAAAGCGACTTCACCCTGGGCCCAGCGGACGACCAGGCGTTGGCAGATTTCCTAGAAGACCATTCTACCTTACAATTCATTCGTTTGCAGTGGAATTTCAAGAGATGGATGTCACCCAGCGATATTCCTATGCACCTGCCCAAAACGGCGCTCCCGAAGCTTGATACTTTCATAGGGATTTACCAACAGCTGGCGGAGCTCCCAAATCCGGGCTCGATAGAGACACTTGACCTGACATGTGAGCCTCTCCACGAGAGTCGCCTGGAAACGATCTGCCCTATCCTCCAAAACCTGACGTCGCTCACGTGCCTTGACATCTGGGCGCATGTCCGGGCGCCTAATCAGGATCATAACAATTTATTTTACTCTATCCTGTCATCGTGTCCGAAGCTAACCGACTTCCATTTCATGTGCACGACATCATTCACATTTGTATGTTATTCCCCCAGTGCTCGTTTTCCATATACCCCAGCTAACGGTTCCTGGGCGGTGGAATGATGTATAGAAGCCGCTTAAACAGCTGTTGACACAATTACACCTGCTCCCGGATCTGAAGCGCTTTTCTCTGACCAAAGGCCATCAATACCGTGATGAGAGTATGCTTCAGAGTGCGTTGCATATAATGACGCATAGCCGGGGCTTGAAACAGATCAATATACGCTGGGCACGGGAGAAGTCGCCGAACCATTTAAAGCAAGAGGGTACGTATGATATTACGCACGACGACCGTGGACGGCCTGTGGCGCTCATGGTGGTCGAGCGCGGGATCCCACTCCTTGGCCCCCCGTTCTACCGGCGGTATAAACATAAAATTAAAGCGCATAGGGTGGTTAGTAGCCTCAAACCTGCGAAACTAATACAGCTGCTGTCGTGATTGGCCGCTCCTGGTGCTCTTGATCTGATGTATGCGTCTTTGTTCCTTCACGTTTGGGCGCTTGCTGAGCTTTGCGGTGTCGGTATTTTTAGATGACTTGCCCCCCCTCCCGTGTACGACCCTTGTACGACCTTATTTCACTTGCATAACTCTCTCTCTCTCATTCTCTGCTGCTCCGATGCTCCCCACCACCCACTCATCTGTCCGCCACTCCATCTGTAAACCCTTCCGCTACATCCGCATCAACTCCATTCCATTCCATACTGTACTCACCATTTCCAATCTCTCTCCATTTCTTGCATTTTGTTGTTGTTGTAACGTGCATGTATTGCCGTGACTGTATATAGAACGACGAAGTCGGTTGTAGATTAACGCCGCTGTGGGGTATTCGTTGTAGGCTGTTGCTAAGGCCCGGCAAGTACGTCGAAGGGCTCAGACAGCGCCGTCCCGCGACCATGACGTGCGTTGAAAGATACCAACGCGTGTGTCGGCCGCCGATGCGCGACAGCAAGTACAGGTATAACTATTAACTTGAGGTGTTGAGGTGGCCATGACGGACTTGCCATCAGGCCCATCCATCAGGTGAGAGAGTCGCAGGATATAAAAGCAACCATCCCGTCCGTGTGGCCGTGTGGAAATTCCAGAAACTCCTCCTATAGCTACAAGATTCTTTGTTGTTGATACGACATTAACGGGGATGGGCGCGCGCGCGGGCCGGGTGGGTAGGGCACCTGTACGGCAGTGAGATCGATGAGCCCCTCAATATCCGATACAGCGCACCGCGGTGCGGTGCGGTGGGGGGGAGATGAGCGCTCGGATGGCTTGAGGCAGATGGGATCTCCAGGAATATATGTATGTGTTGTCAAGACTGGGATTGCTTGCCTAGTTTGGGGGTGGCCTCGTCGGGTCTAGTCTGAGCCTGTGCTTCACGCCACTGGTGCCACTGGGCCCCGAATTCGGCACGGGTGTTGGAATCATTGACATACGGGGTTGGGCGTTAGGAGAGGCTGGGGTATTTTTGTAGTCGTGTAATTTAGTTGGTTAAGAAGGGCGTAGGTAGGAGTATATGGGGAAGTTGTGAAGGAAAAACCAGGTTTTGAACGACAGCGCTGAATTGTCGGAATGTAGGGCTGAGGGTCCGGTACGATGTGCGTTCAGTGTATTTTACAGCACTCAAATGAATCGTATGTTGGTAAAATATTTTCTGAGGAATTGTTAAACTGTAGCCACGGTAATCATAAACAGCGTTGACAATGAGAGAAACCGACCTTCTCACCATTATTTTTATCGATAAGCGAGGTGAAATCTCACAGAGATGATATCATGCCGCGTATATGATGTTGTGGTGTGTTTGCTCCGGCCCGTCAGCGCTCTTTCTCCTCCCACTCACACCATTCCAGTCAAACGACACCACTCCCACATGGATTCTGCAATTTACCGGAAACAACAAACACTCCGACGCAATTGTAAAATTGGAACTGGTTAACCTTAGATCTCAAAACGAAATTCAGTTGGACAATCCATCTCTCAAACGAAAAAAATCAGATCGATACCAACTTGCATCATCTGGGGACCGACCACAAGGGCACTTTAGAAGCTTCAGCTTTTGCTTCTTTTTTCCTGTCGCGAGGCTCCAAATCCGGGGTGGAATGATCTTTTCCGTGATATTTGGAGCTTTTGTCGTTGGGCGCATGACCCTTGGGGTCCGGAGATATATACAGATTTTGTACACAGCTGGAAATACGCTTCCCGGCAACTGGCTCCGGGGGTTATAAGGACTTCTGTGTTCTCATGATTAGGCTCTTCTCGCACTACTTGCCTCTTTCTCCGAAACCTAGTGGAAGGCAGTAAGCGAAGATGGGTGTAGGCGTATATCCACCTCCCTTTTTGGTCGACAGCCTGACGGGTTTTTTTTACATAGTACAACGCCCGTATTGCATCCAATCCCGTATGATGTGCCCCCAATATTCTACCTCGACGTGTTACTGATGCTTTTCTCAGTATATTGTGGGCTCGTTCGCATGTATTGGTGGCGGTCTCTTTGGTCTGGACATCTCGTCCATGTCCGGAGTCTTGAGTGTGCGTGGTCTTGTCCTTTATTCCCTCCCCGCGCCTAGACCCTTTTTTTTTTTTTTTGCATAGAATATTCACTACAAGACTCAATTTGGCTTCGTACGTTTTTTGGACCCTCGCGATACCCCTCCTGATTCTTAAATATGATATTTTATCCAGCCCAGCCCTAGCGCCCAGGGAGCCATCGTCGCATCTATGCCCGCAGGTTCCTTGTTCGGTGCTCTCCTCGTAACACAATTGGCGGATCGGATCGGTCGTAAAAGGACGGTTATTCTTGCTGGCTTGGTCTGGGTAATCGGGTCCATTATACAATGTGCATCTGTGGTACGTCCCCCAGCACCGATCATCGGAACGACGGCCTTCATTGAGGATGCCCTCACTTTCATATTTTTCTAGAACCGTGGAATGCTCGTTGCCGGCCGTGTCATCTCAGGTATCTCCGTCGGTCTATCAAGCGCTGTGGTGCCCATCTATCAATCTGAAATCACCGCCCCGTCCATCCGTGGCCGCATGGTATCCCTCCAACAATGGTGAGCTACAAAAAAGCTGCCGGTTGCCGTTCGAAACCTACTAACCGGCTTTACCCTCATTAACAAGGTCTATTACATGGGGTATATTGATCCAGTACTTTATCCAATTCGGTTGCTCTTACATCAACGGCGTCGCGTCCTTCCGCATTCCCTGGGGCTTGCAAATGATCCCTGCGCTGATTTTGAGTGCTGGGATGACCATCTTCCCTGAGAGTCCTCGTTGGCTGTTCGATCACGGACGGTAATTATCTGATTCCCGCTATCTGATGGATTGGTTTCTATATTTACGTCCGGGTTAGAGAGGCCGAGGCGCTGCAGGTGCTTGCTGATCTACACGGCGGGGGCGATAAGAACAACGACCTTGTCGTTTTTGAATACGAAGAAATCAAACAACAGGTACTTTGTCTGGAAATGTGGTTTATATACCTATTTATCGTGCTTTTTTCATAGGTGCACATCGAAAGAACCGAGGGCGCTAAATCCTATCTCGACTTGTTCAAACCCGGAAATCCGCGTCGTGTGCTCTTGGGGTGTTCGCTTCAGATGTGGTCTCAGCTAACTGGAATGAACGTCATGATGTGGGCGCCCCCTTCAATATCCGATCTATGTGTTGAACAGGTTGGCTTGATAGGTATTATATCATCTACGTTTTTCAAGGTGCTGGTTTGACGGGTGTTCGTGGAAATCTCATTGCCGATGTATGCTATCTCGTCTGTAACCCTCGTAAACCTACTAAAGCGACTATAGTCTGTCCAATACGTCCTCAACGTCGCGCTTACGGGTAAGGTTTTATCGCATCTGAAGATCGATTACGTCTCATCGAACGGTAGTCCCCGCTATCATCTATATTGATAAATGGGGTCGTCGACCCATGCTCTTGATCGGAACCATTCTCATGGGCTTCTGGCTGTTCCTCGTCGGTGGTCTTCAGGGACATTTCGGACACTGGGGAGTGATCGATGGTGCTTGTGAGTGTGTTATCGACCCTTTTAGCGGGTCAAATATTGACTTTTTCGTTTCCTTTTTTAAAATTTTTTTTTTCAGCGGTTTGGGTTATTTCGGATAACGATGCGGCGACGAAGGCTATTATTGTCTGCTCGTATCTCTTCGTCTGCAGGTATGAGCATCACTGGCCTGCCATTTTTCTCTTTTCGTTAACCTAGGCATCAGTTTTGCTATTACCATGGGCCCTGTCTCCTGGACATACCCCGCCGAACTGGTAGTTTATCCTCGTTAAACCTACCCCTTTAGGATAAACTAACGACACCTGCCTACAGTACTCGTTAAAGGTCCGTGGAAAGGCGGTATCTCTGGCCACCGCAACCAACTGGCTATTCAACACCGCCCTCGCATGGGCCGTCCCCCCCGGCCTAGCAACCATCGCATGGAAAACCTACTTCATCTTCGGCACATTCAACTTTGCAGCCTTCATCCATATCTTCTTCATGTTCCCCGAGACCGTCGGGCGGTCCCTGGAGGAGGTCGAAGAGATCTTCCAACAAGGGCACGTCTTCACCGCCTGGAAAATCGGAAAAGACGTCGGGAAGAAGACTCTTGCAGAGGTTGTGCATAATTCGAAGACTCTCCCGGTATGTCTATCTCTCTATTTTTTTTTCTTTTCGCGAGTCGAAGAGAAGGGTTCCTGATTGGCTTTTTTTTCTTTTTTTGCGTTTAGGGAGCTGAGAAGCGTTCTGCTTCTCTGGAAGACGAAAAGGCTTCTGCGTGATCTTCGTTTTGGGCTTTTAGCCTTTTTGCCTTTTTTGACGGTTGTATTACGATTTTTTATTACCATTCATGTCTTAGTATTCGTGTATAAGTAAAAAAAATTACGATCGAGCACACGCGTTCATGCCTCGGGCGTATCAGGAATATTTATTTATTCCCATGAGACCAATCCACATGAAAAAAAATGTGACGATCTACCATGACTAACCGGAGTTGCAAACTCACCCACGCACATCGGGGACTGATCGCTCGTAGATAACTTCTAAATACCCCCTTTTAACAGTTCTATGGCTTTATTTTGTAAAATTGTTTCTTCAGCAATGCAAGACAAGTGAGTTTACAGTGAAATTTTGTGTTTTTTTTTTTTGTCTTTCTGGCCTTTGGAAGAAATAAGGATGTGATGAATAGTTTATTCCAGTGAGATTCAACATTTAGTAGTATATTAAAGGCTACTACTATTTTTTCCGAGACACATTCCGAAGTGGAAGTGTCTATAGGACGTCTAGAGTAGTGTTGTTGCGAGGTGATCCGAAGTGAATCAAAGTAGAAATTTGTCCCACCTTGAACCACTTTCATACAATCAAGGCAAAGCGAACCAAATTGATAGAGGTCTCCCTAATCCGTGGTAACCAGTTATGTAAGCTACTAGCAGGCCAAAACGATGTGGCAAAGCAAAAGAAAATATGTGATTAGATTGTGTTATAATGCCCAGAAGGTGGTATCTAGATCTACATTAGTAGTATTATGTACTGGAACACTATTCTCGTCTGCACTTCCGATAAGTTC
Organism: Collybia nuda; assembly: GCA_015584075.1. Lineage (NCBI taxonomy): Eukaryota > Fungi > Basidiomycota > Agaricomycetes > Agaricales > Clitocybaceae > Collybia > Collybia nuda. The sequence goes on along the minus strand of MU150410.1, from coordinate 8,281 downwards.
TGCCAGCTCAAGAAAAATTCCTGCCGAAATAAGTTCTTCAATAGCCTTAGGTGTTACAGGGCCTGAAATTGTGTAGCCCACTTGAGCAAGATCATGTGTAAATGTGAGCTGATCCTGCTTATATGTAAATTTCAAAACTTGCAATGTTTCCATAACTTGTAGTAAGTACATGGTTGTGTTGATTGTAAAAAATAAAATAAAAAGACAATAAAAAAGTGCTGCAGCTTTATTCGGTAGCTGCTCGGGTCAGAGGACAACAGATATGTACTTCAATGCATCCTGCGATGGGTCTGGGATGGGGGGGAGCGGGATGATTGTATGAGCAGCACGAACATCAAAGTCGCAACTGTGATAATCACGCGCTCGATAAGGGGATCAGTTGCTTATGTCAGTATGCCCTGACCTTGATGACACTTTGATCCCATCGAAGTGGATCGAAGTGGTGCAATTTCAAGGTGAACCAAAGTTTTCGTGAACTGAGTTCACCTTGACGGCAACACTAGTCTGGAGAGATCAGCGTGACAATTTGCAGCAATGAGCACATTACATTTTAACTCCGACAGAATGTGCCAAAACGGGATGTGGCGGCCAACGAACCTCAACCCGAGGCTTCAGTAATGCCGAAGCGGAGAATAAACTTTGCTGTGACCCGAGTGTGATAGAATTTGCAACTCACAGTGAAAAAAAAGTCGAACACCTGCCTTCACCTTCAACTCCATCTAAAACATATACATTACACGTGCTTATAGATATGGACTAGGGCTTTCCGTTAAAAAAAGATTTTCGCGTCGTGGATCCCATGCTATTCGTTTTTCTAAAAAGAAATTTGCAACTCTCGATCAATCATAGTTGAAAATTTTATTATGCACGTGACTGTTCAACAATCCGTCGGCGTTGTCGGTTTCGCAATCAAAACAACAGTCATACAGCATGGAAGCCACGTCAAAACTTGTTAAAAGTCTGATTTTCTTTCCAATCATCCCTGCCCTATGTGGTTTCAAATGTGGGGGTGGGGGTTCATAAAATGGACAGTTCAGAATACGATTGGAGATTTGGTTTGGAACATAACCACAGTACGGTACTGTGCACTTACTGTGCACTTCTTAGTCTTCAACACGGCTGGCCCCGAGCTAGGAGTCTCGGCCTCACCCTTGAGTGATGTGATGAACAATTCACGGGAATGATTCCCTATCGTTTGCTCGAAGTACCTAAACATGATGTGGGTGTAGGCTTGTTTGATGTTTCTTATGTATTGATATTGGTAATTTATAGATATTTTGAAGTTGCAAGCCACATTCAAAACGAGGGCTCCATACCTCTTTTTATCCGTTGGCTTCATCCCATACCCTACAGTGGTAACCCCCCTAAGTCGCCTTCCGGGAACTTTCTACAATCGAGCATCGCGGTTATGATCATCAAAGACCGAAGAAGACATTTACTACTTCGTTTATCATTCCAGTACAGTTTGTGATACTGACGGACATTGTATCAAGTTTCGAAAGTGATGGGTACTATGATAGATTCACGGCTGTCCTTGTTTCTCTCACGGGATGTCGTAAGATTTGATCATCATCTGGTCGCCCACTTCGTACGGCCGTCAGTTTCGTCTACACCCCAGGTACTCTTGTTCCTAATCGGACATTATGTATATATCCAGATGGAAATCACAGTGCTCCACCACGTCATGTCCAAGTGACATCCCAACTGACCTCACAACAGTCATTTCCCTCGTTTCCCTCTTCGTTGGCTTCCACCCTCGCTTACTTTCTCTAAAACTTCCTGTCTTTTCCCTGCCTAAAACGTATGACCGGTCATACGAACACCATCGATGACGCCAGCCCGCTCATCGAATACCATCCCGAGGGAGCTTGGTTGCAACAGAGTGACGGCGAAGGCGAAGGAGCTGCAAAGTACGTCATTTAGAGCTCTATTCGAGATTCCATGGTTGAGGGCTTGTAGATCTTATGGCGGATCCTACACTTATACACAATTTATGGGCGCCACTGCTTCCTTCTCGTTTAACGGTACTTCTATAACAATAAAATGCGCGACGTTGGTGGATTACAGAAACTATTCTGTAATTATCGATGGTACGTCTCACGAAGGAGATGCGTTCACGTATTTTTCGGGGCAACCCGGCGCACCCCTTTTCAGAAAGTCATCATTGCGACAGGGCCCCCACACCGTAACATTATTGAACGCTGGAAATAGTCGATTGGACATTGATTCTGTTCGTATGCGGTCAGTTTTTCATTCGGGTGAATGGCTGATTCATTGACAGATCACTTGGTCATCCGATATTGGAACTTTGGAAGACGGTGAATTCCATAAGGATGAACATAGTGATGATGATATGATTGGGGCCTTCGAATACTATCCGAAGGAGGCTTGGTCATCGCAGTACGACTTGAGTAATTTCTTGATGAATACTGGGCAGTAAGTGAAAGTCGTAAAGCATCATTACTTCAGTTGATATCGATATTCCACCAGTACAACATCAAATTCGGGAGCATCTGTTATCTATACCTTCTCAGTGAGTACAGTAAAATTTTAAAATCCACGCTCTTATCTTATGTCTTGACCACAGGGTAATTAGTCTTCACCGAACCACGGACATCACTCATTCAAATTACAGGCGATATCGTCTCTCTTTATGGGAGTACTGGACCACTGAACTCGCCTTACACCGTACAGTTGGACAGCTGGCCGAATAAAACCTTCCAAGGAAACCGACCGACGTACAAGACCCAGTCTCTCCTTTACTACGCAGATAACCTTGGACCGGGAGACCATACTCTTACTATCACAAATGAAGCAGACTCGAATCTTCAAATCGACTATGCTACGTTTCACAAATTCACGTCTTCACCTTCTAGGTGTGTAAACATTTTCCTGATCTATACTAAACATTTCATTCCTGTTTCAAAACAGAACCACGTTTGCAATACCTGATCCGACCGGAGGCGCGGTAAATCAAGGGAAAGGGTGAGTTGTCAACGATTATGCTATAAAATGTTTATACGAGACAATGATTTGTTTACCTCAGGCTGAGCAGCGCACAAACTGCCGGCATTATTACCGGCCTAGGCCTTATCCTGGTGCTTATTATTTCACTCATTGTGAGCCCCGCGTTCCGTAGCGGCTTAACTTTAACTTATCTTCCTATGGAAGCTTTTAGCAAGGCGGAACAGAACCCTTTGGCACCGCCTGCAGCGAGGGTACATGGTCCAATCTCAGTTCGACTCTAGTTCGCCCTCTATGGAGTCTGGATTCTATGTCCCTACAAGCAGTAGATCCTCTCGGAATGGGAGTGAGGTCATGACACACACATCCCAACACAAACCCGGACACTCTCGGGACGTGTCGGACATCCAAGTTCGACCACCTGCGATTCGTCCTCTTTCGTTGGTGTCTCGGATGACCTCGTCTGCGTCAACTCTCGTCGCCGAAGACGGGTCTAATTCAGGGGAACGTAGACAGCACCGAACAAAAGTAGGTCTATCAGCATATTTTCTCAAGCAAAACTCATAGGCATGCAGGGGGCTCTTTACCGGACAGTGGGAAGCCCAGTAGTAACTACGACTCGGAGCCCATTGAGTCGGAGAGAAAACTATTGTATTCAAAGTTCTAATCCGTTTGTCGGTCCCCAACCTACAACCGAGTCATCAGGCACACATTCAGAACTTGATATCATGGTGGTAGACCCAGAAGGCCATAGCATAAACGGAAGTCTTGCGATGCCTTCGCGAAGCCTCGCAGCTCGAGGACGATTATCTCCAGGACCAACCAGCCGGGGTGAGGTACCAATGGATACGCCCATTTATAGGGAGCGATCTCCCTCCCCTGCCCCAGATCTATCAACAACGGGTGAGGAGACCCGGAAGCTCATAGACTCTGAACAATACACATTGCCTTTTGGTTCCAGTACATATTTATCACTCGCTGGAAGGACACCTAGACATGTCTATGGTGCAAGGGCGAATGACCACTACCATCTTTTTAAATCAAAGCGATACACCTAGGATACTCTTTGGTAGTATTATCTTTCTCTTTGGTTGCTTTTCGTTCAGGGGCAAATTACTACATTTCTCTACGACTTTTAACGCATGTCATTATTATATCTAACATTACTATTGTGATACCCGACAATATTTCTCCACATACTTTATGATGGACTGTACAGAAAATAAATTTCTGTCATGATTGTTATAAGCCAATTAACCTAGGGGAGAAAGTTACACATTTCGTATCGTCGATGACATGTGTATAAATGTATGTTTCGATTCAACTTTATGTTTCAAGGACAATCGCCAAGATCGGAACTCGTCGAATATCAGATAAACATTCAATATGTGATATTTTGAAACAAAGTCACCCTTTTCCCTTAGCATCTAGTACGCACCCGAATTGTTCGATTCCGAGTTCGAAGTTATGAGAACTCGGTATATCCGGAAATGCCGACCTTGGATTTTTTGACCGCCAACGTTGCGGTGATTGCCAGTCGGAATTTGAATTCCCATCAAATCTTCTCAGCACTCTAAATTTCCTTTTTGATCCGATGCTGTGCACTGAGCCGCAACCATGGCACACCCAAGCCAACTCAAGTACCCTAATCATTCTTGGCAACCCTTACTATAGTCTAGAACTATTTTGGTAAATTAATTGTATGTGGTGTATGTTAATGGCATTTGGTAGGAATAGGTATAGTAATAGATATATAAAAAGATAAAAAAAAGAAACTGATCTTTTTGCAGACCAGAAGTTACAGAATATAGTTACCCATATGAACCATATCACGGTTGCTTGATAATTGAATGGCACTATTGCTTTCGAAGTTATGTTCACTATCAGTATATGAGAGAGGGGGTGATGCTTTTTCTGTGTTCTTTTATTTATTTGGTGCTTGTTTACAGATTCGATGTATGTGATATCTGATGCTTCAATGCTTGATTGTCCTCTAACACGATGGGCCTGTTCGGATCCAACTAAAATTTCGGACTTGGTCACTACAGGTGCAAGCCACCACAAAGGCGAACAAACTTCCTAGCTCTAACACCACCCATTCAAATGAGGACGGGATGTGCCTTTCTCCGGCTTCAAGCTATGTTTGCATGAGGGTCTCAATCTGGATAATTTGATGAGTGAAAATCTTGTCGTTTTTAGTGCTGGGTGAGCCGCGGCGGATCTACGGGTAGACGGCGAGGGCATGTCATCGTACTGACCTTTTGCCTATTGGAGCCAATACCGGCATATTAATATATAACTTGCCTCTAAGCACCGTCCAGGCGTGTTATATAAACGCTGGTAATAAGCGGAGGCAGCGTCTGTATCACGTGTGGGGGGCGGGGGGGTGGGGCTCGTTGCTGGTAGGCGGTATGCGCTCACTGTCGTGTTATATTATCTCCTTCGAGTGTGCGCCTTTGCCACTGCGCCTTTGTTTGTTTTGTGTCGTTCCTGATTCTTCTGCTCCACATCATTCCATCAAAGATGTATTGACGTGAATGTTGGCAGGTCCAAATGTTTGTTTCCATCAAAAAAGAATCAATTCCTTTGACAGCGGTGTATAACAGTAGCTTGGAATTCCAGGAATACCGGTTTTTTGTTCTTATTTTATTTTATT